>PVJI01008318.1:34379-72311 GCA_004026765.1 Micronycteris hirsuta | reverse complement strand
TTCCTCCATACCTTATATAACTCCCTTTAACATTTCATACAATAAAGGCTGGGTGGTGATGAACTTCTTGAACTTGACCTTATCTGAGAAGCACTGTATCTGCCCTTCCATTCTAAATGAAAACTTTGCTGGATAGAGTATTCTTGGATGTAGGTCCTTGCCTTTCATGACTTGGAATACTTCTCTCCAGCCCCTTCTTCCCTGTAAGGTCTCTTTTGAGAAATCAGCTGACAGTCTTACGGGAATTCCTTTGTAGGTAACTGTCTCCTTTTCTCTTGCTGCTTCTAGGATCCTTTCCTTACTTTTGATCTTGGGTAATGTCATTATGATGTGCCTTGGTGTGTTCCTCTTTGGGTCCAACCTCTTTGGGACTCTCTGAGCTTCCTGGACTTCCCAAAAGTCTATTTCCTTCACCAGCTTGGGGAAATTCTCCATCATTATTTGTTCAAATAAGTTTTCAATCCCTTGGATTTCTTCCTCTCCTTCCGGCAGCCCTATGATCCATATGTTGGGACGTTTACAGATGTCCTGGAGGTTTCTGAGCCCCTCCTCTGTTTTTTGAATTCTTGTTTCTTCGTTCTTTTCTGGTTGGATGTTTTTTTCTTTCTGCTGGTCCACTCCGTTGATTTGAGTCCCAGTTTCCTTCTTATCCCTATTGGTTCCCTGCAGATCTCTCCTCATTTGTTCAAGCAATTTCGATAATTTTTCGTTGAATTCTGTGAGCGTCCTGATTACTAGGGTTTTAAACTGTGCATCTGATAGGTTGGCTATCTCTTGGTCAGTTAGTTCTGGAGCTTTGATCTGTTCCTTTCTTTGAGCCATTTTTTTTCCCTTGGTGAGCCTGTTACTGTAAGGAGGGCGGAGCCTTGGGGTTCACCTGGGCAGGGAAACTCACGGTGGCTGTGTTGTGACGTAGCCTGTGGGGGCGGGACCTGAGAGCACAATGGCGCCTGCTCCACTCTCCGCACCCACACCGCCTCCTGCAAGCAATTTGAGCCTCCTGCACTGGCTCCAGGGTCGCTTCGGGGTCAGCGGATGGGCTGCACAGCTCCAATCCCCCGTGGGTCTCCCCAGTGAACTCTCCTGTGAGGCTGGTAGTTCCTCCCGCCTCGGACTCCACCCCCACAGGTGCTCTCAATCTGCGCCGATGGGTTGCGCCCTGCTTTCTCTCCCAGTCCGTCTGCCCACGAATGTGGACCTGCCCGGTCCACCAGTCTCAGCCCCGCTGGGTCCGGATGAGCTGGGCGCTGGCCGCGCTTAGGTCAGGCACTCCCGTCTGGGTGTGCTGCAGCCCCGCGGGAACCGCCCCTCTAACCGTGGTCCTGCCATCTGCTCACCAGCTCGCAGTGGGGTGGTCGAGCGCTCTCCCTCCGCCCTGCTCCTCCCGGCTCACCAGACTGGATGAATGTATCTTCTTTAATTCCTTGGTTGTCGGACTTCCTCTCAATTCGATTTTCTGTCGGATCTGGCTGTTTTTGGTTGGGTAAATTTCTGGTTTTTTCCTTGTTTGGTTGTGCGAGGAGGCACAGCGCATTCACCTATGCCGCCTTCTTGCCAGAAGTCCTTGTGCTTGGTTTCTTGTCTAGCAGTGTTCTAGTGTTTCTTAAATAATGAGGAAAAATGAGCATTTATATGTTAGAGAATTGTTAAGATTGCTTATCAATGAATATTTGATCACAAAACTAAAAAATTATCAAATACTAACTATATTTACTAGTTTGGAGTTTTGGTTGGAATTTTGTATTTGTATAACTTGGTGTGCCAAGCAATGTGAGATGTAACACATGTCTGTATATTAGGTAACTAGACCAGGTAAGACAGCTCATATACGAACTTTTATTTGGGCCACGGCCGTGTAGCTCAGTTGGTTAGAGCTTTGTCCCCGATGCGCCAAGGTTGTGGGTTCGATCCCTGGTCAGGACACATTACAAGAATCAACCAGTGAATGCGTAAAGAAGTGTAACAACAAATCAGTGTTTCTCTCTCTCTCAAATCAGTTAAACAAACAAACAAATATTTTGTAAAGTGAACTATTTGTACCAGTGTAAAATTGTTGTTTTTATTTGGTGAAATTTGCCAGTATATCATCAACTGTAAGCAATATATTTAACTGTGACATTTTCCCCTATATGGTTAAATATCAAAGTGATATGCTCTCTGATTCATAGAGTACTTGGTGTTTAAGGAATCCTCACAGCCTGCTTGTCTTGGGCTTTTGCATCAGAAGTTAAAGCCATGGGCCAGGCCCTAATTTTAAACTAGTTATACATGTGATTTGTAAGGGTTTTGGTTAGGCTTCTTTGGTTGCAAGCAGAAAGTCACTCAAGTCATCTCAAGTGCTGGGGAAAAGTGGAACAAAAATGTAATCCTTGAGAGTCAGGCCTCACAGAACAACTCCAGGTTCAGATGGGCCTCATGGAGGCTGGAATACTGTCAGGGGTCCCGGCCAGCTTTAGTGACAAGATCACCTTGTTGCCTCCTTAGCAGAAAGACTTTGTTGAGCCATACCCAAGTGCTAGGGCTGTGTGTGATTTCCAGGCTTTGTGTAGCAAAAGGACACTACTCTAAAGGGGACAGAATTTTTTACCTTGTGGGCCTGGACTAACCTGAAAGGGAGCTTGTGTGCCAAGCATGGCCATGCAGCAGAAGGGGAGAGCCATTCCCACAAAAACCCTTTCCAGCACATGCTCCCCCCTCCCCCACAATCAACAGAGCATGCACATACACATTTATGGACACCTGTGCATGTCCACCAGGTTACCAGAGATCTGATTCCTGACTTTGTTATTTCTTCTGGGGGTGGAAGTAGAGGAGAGTGGTGGTGGCACTTAACATTTGTGGAGTGAATACAGTTTAGGGGGAGTGTGAGCAGGTAAGAATGTGGACATGTGTCTGCATGTATGAATTCAGAGAAGCTGCCTAGGGAGGCCCTGGAAACCTCTCCCTCCCTGGGCAGAACCTGGCTACACTGACTTAAAAATATGTTAGGTATATGAAAACATCATTCAGGTGAATTTAAGCTGAATGCTCTTTGTTAAACCCAGAGTCTGTGTTTCCCCTGCCCCTCATCCCTCTTTTCTTCCCCTCCTCTGTCATCATATGTTGGACATTGAATGTGACTAGAAGGGCATTGTCATCTGCAATCTTGCACCCTATAGCAGGGCTACCACATATAGCAGGGCTACCACATATAACAGGGCTACCACATATAGCAGGGCTACCACATCAGATTGGACTGAACAGCCAGAGCTGGCCCACCTACTCCTCTGTATTCACTCCACTGTTTTATCTCTTAAGTTTTCTTTTATCTTTACGCTTCCGCTTCCACTTCTACTCCTAAGCACTCTTTATACCTTTAATTAATACTTCCCAGGAGAGATCACATGGGTTGTCAGTTATCATCACTGTTAGTTAAGGGTTTGGGGACAGACCACCACTTAAGCTACCTACCAGCCTTCCATATAGTGGGGTGCTCAGCCTTTCAAGCCAACTCTCAAAAGGTACATAGTAGGAGCCCAGGGAATGGGAGGCATTCTAAGCCATGGCCTATGGAAAGGGAATCCTGTCTTATTTTTATCATCTTCATTTTTCCTGACACTGTGTGGCTATTGTTGCTTTTGATAACTTATCTAATAGTTTTTATATATTTTTAAAATGATTTTATTTATTTTTAGAGAGAGGGGAAGGGAAGGAAGGTGAAAGAGAGGGAGAGAAACATCAATGTGTGGTTCCCTCTTGAGCGCCCCCTACTGGGGACCTGGCCGGCAAACAAGGCATTGTCCTGACTGGGACTCTAACCAGCGACTCTTTGGTTCACAGGCCAGTACTCAATTCACTGAGCCACATCAGCCAGGGCTCTCATAGTTTATTTTTATTTTTTAAAAAGATTTTATTGCCCTGGTTGGTGTGGCTCAGTGGATTGAGTGCCGGCCTGCGAACTGAAAGGTCGCTGGCTTGATTCCTGGTCAAGGTGCATGCCTGGGTTGCAGGCTAGGTCCTGGGTAGGGACCGTGTGAGAGGCAACTAATTGCTGTATCTCTTGCACACTGATGTTTCTCTCCTTCTCTTTCTCCTGCCCTTCCCCTCTCTCTAAAAATAAAAATAAAATCTAAAAAAAAAGTTTATTTTATTGAAAGATTTTATTTATTTTTTATAGACATAGGAAGAGAAACATCGATAGGTTGTTTCTTGCACAGCCTCTACCCAGGCATGGCCCACAACCCTGACCGGACTGAACTGATGATCTTTTATTTTGCAGGATGACATTCATCCGACTGAGCCACAAGGGTCAGGGCATTACCTAATAGTTTATTTTGGTTAAGAAACTCTACATAATTATAACTGGTAGTCAGTTATCTTTTTAGGTGGGATCATTTTATTATATTTGTCTTATTGTCCTTTTATTTTCTGTGAATCTGTCCACCTACCTGTCTGCCTATCTGCCTACCCAGGTCAATGTTTCCCAAACCATATTCATAGCATACTAATATGCTACAAGTGTTCTGAGGTCAAATCAATTTGTAATGCACATTAGCACCTTAAAGCCTCAGAAATGTCCTGTAGAATATAGAGAATATTTTGTTTGTTTGTTTGGTTTGCTTCCCCCCCCCCTTCCTCAAAGACTATTATGACGTTTTTTCAGAAACTAATATTCTGCAAAACAGTTTGTGAAACACATGTAAAATTAATCCTTTCTTAGTTGTCTTGTCCTTTTCTCCTTAATAATGAAGTTCTAAATGTTAGTATTATAATGCTTTGATGTTGTGTGCTATCTTTCTTTAAACAAGTTTTGTACTCTAGTTCTTTGGGGATATGATATAAATGCTTTGTCCACCTTATACATACGTCATTTTGGAGTTATTTTTGATTGTTGCATTCATTATCCCTCATTCCATTTTATTTTATTTTTTTAAGATTTTATTTTATTTTTAGAGGGGAAGGGAGGGAGAAAGAGAGGGAGAGAAACATCAAGGTGTGGTTGCCTCTTGCGTGCCCCCTGCTGGAGGCCTGGTCCTCCACCCAGGCTTGTGCCCTGACTGGGAATCGAACCAGAGACCCTTTGGTTCGCAGGCTGGCACTCCGTCCACTGAGGCACACCAGCTGGGGAGATTCTTGCTATTACAAGCTTTAGTGAAATATCAGTTTCATTTATGTATGAAATGGGGCATACGAAACGATGAAGACAGATTATGCCCTTGATGAATTTTGTCCTGTAATGGGACTGGGACCTGTACCAAACTGAGTGGTAGGTGGAGGAAAGCGCTTCAAGAGATGATGATGCTGTGGTTTAAGAGAGAGAATTAGTTCTGGCTTGGGTGTGAGGGAAGATTTGGTGTAGGAGGAGGTGTTTAACCTGTGTTTTGAAGGATTGGCAGGATTGGACATGTGATAAGTAGCTAAGAGGATTTCAGGCAGGAAATTGGAGCAAAGGTACAGAGGTTGGAAAGCATAGGAAATGGTGAGTACAGAACTTTTACTGCTTCTATGATGAAGACTATTAAATTGTGTTTCGATTTCCTTTTTTCAAAAAAATTCTTTAAAATGTTCTGCAGCAGATGCAGGCAGATACAGTTCTTTCAACTTAGGTAATTTATATTTGAAGCTGTTGCTGGTAGCTGTTCAAACCAAATTGTAAGAGCATTTTGAAGGGAGTCCTTTGGGGTGATATCTCAAAGGAAGAAGACTGGTTTGGCTGGAACCATGGAGCACTGGGAAGACAGGTGGGGTCGTAGCATGGGGGGATGTGACACCAGGGTACGTATGACTTTGAGACCCTGATGTGTTCAAACTAAATACAAATTATAATTATAAAATTAATATATACTTATTACAATCACATTTATACAGTCTAAAAAGAGAAACACCCACTCCCTAATATTTTTCCATTTTCTGTGCACTTATAAGCATATATGTACACACTATACATACTATCTTGAATTTTTATTTAGTATTTCAAGCCCCTATTTTTCAGGCTAATACCTGTAGTTATACCTCAGGTTTTTGTTTTTCATTTTTTAACAACCGCATAGTGGGACATTGTGTACATGCATACTTTAATTTCCTGTTGATGGACACTTAAATTGCTTCTGATTCTTTTATTTTTAAATCCTTCGAACCTCTACAATTGTATAGGTATATCTGTACATTAAGTTCTTAGAAGTGGGATTGTTGAATCAATAGGTACGTGAATTTTTAATTTTGAAAGCTGTTAATAACTTGCCCTCCCAGTTGTGGCAGTGTACAAAGAGTGTTTTAGGGTTTAGATTTCCATTTTTCCTGATCAGCTCTGGATATTGTGAAAGTTCTTAATCTTTGCTAACCTGACAGATGAAGAGTATACAATATTTTAACTTAATTTGCATTTCTTTGACCATGAGTGAAGTTGATGTTCTTTTTATATATCAGAATTTTAAAAACACGTGTGTGATCGCTCAGTAATAAAGCCAGGTGGTTTATATATTATACATAGTACTTCTAAGTACCATTTATTTATTTAACCACGCCCCCCCCGCTTTATTGAGACGTTACCATAAAATTTACCCTTTTAAAGTATATATTTTGTGGCCCTGGCTGATGTAGCTCTGTGGATTGAGTGTGGGCTGCAAATCAAGGGGTCATCAGTTCGATTCCCAGTCAGGGCACATGCCTGGTTTGTGGGCCAGGTCCCCAGTGGGGCCCATGTGAGAGGCAATCACACATTGATAAAAAAAAAAAAAAAAAAGAAAGAAAAAAATAAGATATATATTTTGTGGATTTTAGTCATTTATTTTAAAATTGAGTGCTAACCATTTGCTTTATTATTTGTAATAGGTAAGTATCAAGCTGAACATTAGGTGTTTTTTAAAAATATTTTTATTGATTTTAGAGAGAAAGTGGGGTTGGGGGGGAGAGAGAGAGGGAGAAAGAAAGAAAGAAACAAACAAACATCAATTTATTGTTCCACTTAGTTATGCTTTTCATTGGTTGCTTCTTGGATGTGCCCTGACTAGGGATTGAATCTGCAACATTGGGGTATTGGGATGATGCTGTAACCAGCTGAGCTACCTGGCTAGGGCCTTAGGTCCTCTCTTCAAGATCATCAGCCTATTAGGTCCAAGATATAAAATGGGAAATGCAACTTTTCCTGTTAGCTTTCCAGTCTATAGGCCTCTCTTACCTGTCGCAGTTGGGCTAGCTAGGTTCTGAAATGGAATTATGCATGACAACTGCTTTGGAATCTCAGTGCTTTGGTACTGTTGGGAGTGATTTCTTTTAAATAATTTGTAGTCGAAACTGATTTCCAACTGCTAGAGGTGATACAGTCTTTTCAACTTTTTCCGAAAAATTTTAATTACAAAATTGGAAGTGAAAAGGCATCTGAGGTAAAAAGATTTTTAAAATGTGTTAAGTGTTTAAAAATAGTCATTTTTTTTTTTAAGATGGGTTATTCAACTCCTTTGTCAGTGTCACTCTGGTCATTTTTTACTTCAGCGATTGCTTAGTATCAAAGTGGTGTGTATGTTTATGCTATGATTACATTGTTTCACCTTGCAAACAGTAATGATGATTTGGTCTGTGCTGTTTCTTTTATGATTCACATAGATATTTTAGTGTGGAGAGACGCTTACCTGTGATTTGTTAGACCGAATTTTTGAGTATGCTCTTACAGGTCTCCAGCATTGGCTCCCATCTAATAGGGTCCCCAGCAGCTCCTGGCCAAGGACTACTACCGGCCAAGTCTGGGACCCTCATCTGTATGGCTGTTCCGCTTGGGAAAGGCTCGTAGTAGATGGTTTTCTTTTGCTTTTGATAGAACCAGATGTCTCATTCTTTCCTTTTGATATTAAAGTAATACTTCAAACATTTAGTTTCCTGTTCTTCTTAGTAAAATAGTGTTAAAATTTGACTCTGTCTTTTAACTCCCTTCCATTATTTCTTCATCTTTTTATACTTTCGAGTTGGTCAAAAAGTTTGTTTTTTCCGCATATAATGGCTGTAGTAGTGCTTAGTTGTCTTTAAGTTTAGTTGAAACAATTTTGTTAAATTGTATTATGCCAGCTGTCATATCAGTATGCATTAAAAAAACTTATCAAAATTGGTGAGTTTTTGTGTAGCCATTTCAATGTTGAAGATGGAAGAAAATATACAACATTTTTGGCACAGTATGCTCTATTATTTCAAGGAAGGTAAAAATGCAAATGAAATGCAAAAAAAGATTTGTACAGTGTTTGGAGAATGTGGTGTGACTGATCAAACATGTCAAAAGTTGTGTGAGAGGTTTCATGCTGGAGATTTCTTGCTGGATGATGCTCCATGGTTGGGCAGACCAGTTGAAATTGATAGCGATCAAATCAAGACATTAATTGAGAACAGTCAACATTATACTATGCAGGAGATCATTGACATACTCAGAATATCCAAATCAATCAAGTTATTGGTGAAAATGAAAAACGTGTTTCTATTTTATGTAAAAAAAGTAATTGGACTTTTTGGCCAACGCAATACTTCTGTTTGGAAATATATTTTTGATTGGTTTGGTTTTAGTCATGTAAATTACAATGTCTCATCTTTTTCCTCCTTGACATCTCTTTCTTGTTACAATTTTTTCATGTTTTAGGTTTTTTTACTACTGTAAAGTCCCTTTGCCTTTGGGCTATAGTTTTGATTAAAGCAGATTTTTCCTTGGCCTTTTAATTGGGTTTTCTTTTCCTTTAGCTCTTCATAGGGAGATTGAAGATGAGGCTGACTGATACTTCGGTCAGTGGCATGAGTGCTTAGGATGAGTGGATTGAATATAGCACTTAGATCAGCTTGTAGCTGTTTCCATTTCCACTTGAGGGCTGTTTCTTGGCTTAAAGACACTGTCTTAGAAAAATACCAAAATAAAATTCTTGCGCGCGCGCACACACACACACACACTCTCTCTCTCTCTCTCTCTCGAGTCAAGTTGAGAGATGAGAGCTGGGTGATTTACCGGGGAGCAGTATAACTCTAGAAACAATATTTTGCTAAGAGATGGGATGCTGATTTGGTAGAATAACTGGGTCTTTTAAGCACAGCATGTATGGTATGTGCTGCGTAATTCATGTTTTTTTCTTGCTTCACCAAAATGTCCTGAACCATGATAGTATATGAACATTATAAATAAACTTGATATATGTTTCCTACTGAGCATGAGAAGACTTGAATCCTGATTCTACCTGTACCGTGGGTTTGAAGTATGATGCAGTAGCCTGCTTCCTTAGCTGTCAGATGGGGATAAATATATAAATTGAATTGAAAAAAAATAGATATGGAAATACTTTGAAAATACAAACATACTCTACAAACCTGAGGTAATTTAGTTATGTTTTTCTCAGGAACTCTGGATTATTGCAGCCAATAGCCCTTAACCTAGCCATATTTAACCTCTGTAATGTTACCTAGAGGAATTCACTGTTTTCTTGATGTGTTTCTTATGCCAACATTGCATGCAGACGTATGCGTTCCACATGTTTTTATGCAGATGTTACTAACTGCTCAGTAAGTGTTCAGCTGTAGTAGAGCACTGCCGTTTTGCTCTTAGGTGTTTTGCCATCAAATACAGACTTTTGTTTTTACTTTATGACACAAGACATCAAAAAGGCATTTTTATGACAGTGAAAATGTGTGGCCTTTTTATTCTCTTTTAACAGATTCAGCAATTTTTTAATCCCAGAAATCTGTATACATACTTTTCTTGGTGGCAAAATACAGTGGGGATGACATCAGTGGGTCTTCGTTTGAGTTAGGAATAAAGACAGGTAGTAGTTTTTCCTGCTGCCTCAATCATGAGGTCCAGGAAGTCTTAAGATTTTGTTCATTTTTTAGAGAGAGGAGAAGGGAAGGAGAAAAAGAGGGAAGAAACATCTATCAGTTGTCTCCTACCCTAAAATGGGACCCGGCTTGCACCCCAGGAATGTGTCCTGACTGGGAATTGGACCTGCGACCTATTGACTCGCAGGCCAGAGCTCAACACAACTGACTCACATCAGCTAGGGCTTGCCCAGGAACTCTTCACAGGAAGATATGGAGAGAGCTAGATTGCAGGCCTTTTTTCTCTCAGGTTGCTTATTTAGGAATGAATCTCTGAAGCTTTTTTGCTTTCTGGGAGTCAAAGATTAATCTATAATTAAAACAGTTAGTATGGCTCTTTTTATTTATTTATTTTTTTAACTGTTCTGAATCGGGGCAGTTGTTTGGGTATGTGCCTCTTCCCATGGTGTGTTCATACAATTTTTCTCATTTGATTTGCATATTTGGAGTAGTTTCTCTTTTTAAAAGTCAAATTCTAGAGGAAGTGGACATATGTGTGTCATTCTCTTCAAAGAATACAGGTGCTGACAAAGTCCTTGCAGCTCCCAGTTCCATTTTGCTTGGGTCTTGCCTTGCCTTTTCCAGGATGCTGATTGCCAGCCTTGTTGATGTGGGGCTGGTTTTGAAATCCAAGCATCTTTTGAGGATATCAAAGGACTGTAGAGGGTGGAAATGTTAAGGTTGCAAAAATGGTTACAGAGTACCACATGATGTTGATATGCTTACTATAATGATTTATGATCTTTGGAAATTGAGGCCTTTGCTACAGCTGCCATCAAGGTGGGCTTCAGCCCTGTCTGTGCATTGGCCTGAAATGATTCAGTTTAAGATCCCAATATAAAAGGCTTGTGCTTCTCTGATGTCCTCTCTTCCCCCACCCATAACAACTTTTTTAGAACGTAAAATTGGGAAAAAATACTAGGTGTAAGACACCACTAAAAAGAATCTAACATATGGGGGATGTGCTAAAGAATTGAATGTTTCTAAAGCCCCTAGGAGAGAGGGGTTTGACCTATTTTGAGCTCATATGTGACACCTGAAAACTCCAATGACACTGAGTTGGCATAGCTGCATTTTTGAAGTTTGGCTTCATTTTAGATACAGTGATAGTGGTCTGTCTGCCTTTAGGAGGTGATTGTCTAGGAGTGAGTGTATGTGCACCTGTGGCACCATGTCACAGTTACTGAGGGACCCTCTTGCAGAGATGATTTGGGGAGGGCTTCAGGCTCTTGTCATGGTGTTACTGGAAAAGGAACTGTGGCCATTTGATATAATTCTGGACAGAAGACCTATTGTTTATATTACACTGAATTAGAGGTCAATATTTGAAATTCTCTGTTTCAGTTGATATTTAAGAGGGTCTATAGAGTAATGGATGACTGTGAAATTATCCAAATGCGTAGTTAAAAGTGTATTTCAGAGGTGTGAGATAAACCTGGTGTGCTTGTGACTATCTGGTTTGCTATGAATTACTGAACTGATGTTTGTTCTTAGATGCATAGAAAAAGTTACACACGTGGGACTCTTTTAATTATAAACCTATGGGTATGGAAAGATAAAATTTGTACTTTATTATATGAAGAAGGTACCCTTCTAATTTATCTTTTTCTGTGAAGCTTCACCTGTTCTGTTGATGATAAATTCTGAGAGAGGGTTGTTGTAAGTTTATAGTGATGATGTGCTTTATTTATCCTTAAAGAGTTTCTGACAAAGTTTTTTTTTCTTACTGTTTTTTGTTTTGCTTGATTATTAGAGAACTGTAGGCTGAAACTAATGTCTTAAATACAGTATGCTCCCTGTTCTTCTCCTATAGTTCCATGGATGTCTAGGAGTGATGTGTTTAGTTGGAAACAAAGAGATTTCAGAAGCACCATACTTTCCATGTCCCTATACTAATTATGAAATGGAAAACTCAGTCTTGTTTTTTTGAAAGGAATAGACAAGGTGATTAATAAGTGAAACATAATTAATATGGAAGTGATCTATAATTTTAGGCCATAGCTTCTGGGAGGCTGTTCTCATCTAAGTCTCCTTTTCTCTGGGCAGTTAGTGAGAGAGTGTCCAAGTAATACAATGGGCTTGTCCATTCCTTTGGCAGTAATTTTTTTAGTGTCTCTTGCAGGGCACTGTACTAGTTGAGTAAGATGAGTAAGACGTGTCCCTGGTCTCACAGGGTTCTTGGCCAGAAGAAGGAAACAGATACGAATAAAAACTGCACTATAGTCATAGTCATAAAAGACCTGTAATAGAAGTGGAAATGTCATGCTCCGACAGCTCGGAATGAGAGGTGTGCATACACCCTGGACACTTATATGCACTTATGGAGTTAAAACACAAGGTATCTTTACTTCATTGTTAACAAATGTGTTCTTCAGCTCACCTTCAGGCAGCTACATTTATTGTGGATGTGTGGCCTGCTGTAATGGGTGAGGTTTCCCATGTCATTAATGGTTTCTAGGCAGTAAAAGGTAAATCTCTTCTTGGAAGAAGTTGGGCACCCTAACCTTGTATTATACTGAACCTGAACTACTTTCTGTGTGTGTTGTTTACTTTTAAGAACATTCTCTCAGAGCTTATATAAAAATAATTTTTTTCATTTTTCCTGAGCCACTTTGGAAAAAGAGCTCTTTTCAAATAAAGAAAGAGGAGTCCTGTACCAGAAGGACTTAGCATTGCCCTTGATCTTCTCTGCTTTGGGAACCTGTAGACTTTTTTTTTTTGTTTTGTTTTGTTTTGTGGACACATGCTACAAGTAAATTAGGTACTGATCTGAGTTGCATGTTTTCTTCATTGGGGAGCAGGGGGGCGGGGACACAATATTTGGTTTTTCAATTCATTCTCTCCTTCCAACTTTTTTCTTCTCTAAATAAGAAGTAAATCCTGACCTTTTTGTTCCTGGAAAATAGCTTACTTAGTTTTCAGAAAAATGAAGATATCTCTGTATGGAGAATTTGAAGCACTTGTTTAAAAATACATACGTTAGTCTCTGGCCAGGTAGCTCGTTGGTTAGAGTGTCATCCCTTTATGCCGAGGTTGTGGGTTTGATCCCTGGTCAGGGTACATATGAAAATCAACCAATGAATGCATAAATGAGTAGAACAACAGAGCAGTGTTTCCCTCTCTCTCTCTTTCTCCCCCTTCCTCCCTGCCTTCCCTCTTTCTCCTTCTAAAATCAGTAAATTAAAAAAAAAAAACACATTAGCAATTAAAAACCACAAGGGTTACCTTGGGGCTTTATTAATTAAAATCTGAGCTGTTAGTTATACCTATTGCCTCCATATTTCTCTTACTGACATTAAGTTTATTCATTCATTTGTCAAATAAATTTATTATTTATTTGTAGTATTTGTTAGATAATGTATGAGGAGATGGGGAGTCTTGCAATATGGTGGTGTTTGCCTGCATGCGTAATAATAAATAAATCTTTTATTTAGGGTTTTTTTTGTTGTTGTTCTTTTAAGTATCTTGCATTATCAGTGTATATGCTCCATTGCCTGTTCCAAAAAGCATGTAAATTCAGTCCTGATTGTAGTGCTTAAACCTATAGTCTCAGAGAGAAGCAGCCAGCACTAAATTCTTCCTGACTTAACTTTCCACCCAGGATCTGTCAGATAGCCAACAGGTATTGGATTGTATTGTCCCAGTTTAATATTGATGTAAGTAGGATATAAAAGAAATAAGAGTTATTACCTTTGGCCTCACAACTAGAAGGCAAACCTTGCAAGAATACAACATTTAGATATTTCTAGAACAAAAGTGGACTATAAGCAAACAATGTAAGTACTCATTGTTTAGCAGAACAAATAAATATAGTTCAAATTCAGGTTAACTAGAGATTATTGTGGGTTAGAGAAATTGACTGAGGATTCATTGAGAAGCTAAGAGTAGGCCTTGAAGAATGGGTACTGTTTGAATAGGAACTGGGAGAGCAAGTTAGGACAGTCCAAGCAGGGGTCAGCCTGAGGCAAGAATGAGTGTGGTGTGTACAGGGTCAAATAAAGAGAGTCTAGCTGGAGTGAAGAGTCTGTGGGGAGGAATATGGTAAGATAAGTTAGGTGGACCGAATGGTAGAGGCTTGGAGTGCTAAGCACAGAATTCCTGTAGGCATCTGAAAGGGCTGGGGAGAAAAGTAATAAAGTAGCAGGACAGTCAGAGACTGTAGAGGTCTGAGTACTTTTGGCTCCCAATTTGTAATATAAGGATAGGAGGTATGCTGGCCCCTCCTGGGAAGGACGCTGTGTTAAAATTGCTTCCTGTCCCTCCCTGTATTTGGTCTGACGATAGGACATACTGAAGGAAAGAGAAGTAGCCACAGGACAAAATAGGCTTTTAGAAATCTTGATGAAGTTTCACTGTTAGCTTTTAGTTAGTATCATATTTCATAAAAAAATAAAAAATTGAAAACCTACTACCAAATCTAGAAGTTATTTTAGTTTTTTTAAAAAAATCATAAAGTCCCAGCTGATGTGGCTTAGTTGGTTGGAGCATTGTCCCATACCCAAAAGGTTGCAGGTTCAACTCCCAGTCAGGGCACGGGTACATACCCAGGTTGTGTGTTCGATCCCCAGTCTGGGCACCTTTGGGAAGGCAACCAGTTGATGTTTTTCTCTCACATTTGATGTCTCTCTGTTTCTCTCTCCTCCCCATCTTTAAAAGCAATGAAAAAAAAATGTTCTTGGGTGAGGATAAAAATAAATTACAGTTTATGTATGTTTCAGTTTCCTCTCTTCTCTTGCCTCTTATCCCAAACACTCACTGTTTCCCACTTGTTTATTTCTCCCCTCCCCCCATCTTCTATTTATTCTTTCAGGTCTTAGTTTAGGCATCATTTTATCTGGAAAGCCTTTGCTCCGTTAGGGTCATACCCAGCTGTGTTCTCCTATGGCTCCTGTACTGTCCCAAGACGTCTGTTACCACACTGCACTGTAATTGCATGCTCAGCCCTGGTAGCTCAGAAAGCTCAGGGACTAGTCTTGTTTGCTGTTGAATCCTCATCTGCCAGGGTGGGTCAGGCACATGTCACATGATTAGTAAATAAATATTTGAGCATTGTAAAGGTTGGACTTTTTTTGTCATTGTAATTCATTTTTCTTTTTAAAATTTAACATCTCCTGCCCTGGCTAGTGTAGCTCAGTGGATTGAGCGCGGGCTGTGAACGAAAGGGTTACAGGTTCGATTCCCAGTCAGGGCACATGCCTGGGTTGTGGGCCAGGTCCCCAGTGGGGGCCACATGAGAGGCAACCACACACTGATGTTTCTCTCTCTCTTTTTCTCCCTCCCTCCCCCTCCCTAAAAGTAAATAAATAAAATCTTAAAAAAAAAATTTAACATCTCCTAAACTGTTTTCTGCTTTTATGTACTCATTATTTATTATGGTTGTATTATGTATGATGTTTCTTAGACGTTATATATATTTTTTCTTAAGATTTTATTTATTTATTTTTAGAGAGAGGGGAAGGAACAGAGAGAGGGAGAGAAACGTAAATGTGGGTTTGCCTCTCATGTGCCCCCTATTGGGGACCTGACTCACAACCCAGGTATATGCCCTGACTGGGAATAGAACTGGTGACCCTTTGGTTCACAGGCCCGTGCTCAATCCACTGAGCTACACCAGCCAGGGCCTAAAATGTAGTATATATTTCTTTTTTTTTTTTTTTTTAAAGATTTTATTTATTTATTTCAAAGAGAGGGGAAGGGAAGGAGAAAGAGAGGGAGAGAAGCGTCAGTGTGTGGTTGCCTCTCACATGGCCCTCACTGGGGACCTGGCCCGCAACCAAGGCATGTGCCCTGACTGAGAATTGAACCAATGACCCTCTGGGTTGCAGCCCGCGCTCAATCCACTGAGCTACACCAGCCAGGCTGTAGTATATATTTCTTAATATAAGTATTTTCCTGTTAATGGGCATTTAGGTTATTTTCATTATTCTTTTTCCTATATATCTAGAAATGCTACTATAAACTTTCTTTTACATATAACACATATTTTTAATACTTTGAATTAACAATGATAGAGCAAAATCATACATAAAGCATTTATTCTTAAGATACATTGTGTTTAACTTCATAGTGAGTGGCCTATAAAATAACATTTGTTTTTGTCCAGATTTCAATTTTTCAAGGAAAGTATTCCTCTATTCTTATTCAAATTAAACATTATGAAGTGAAGTCACTATATTGCTTAGACAGGGGAGACACACTGTTGGGGGGGTATATGGGGAATACAGTTTTAAGCAGGGCATTTAGGGACTGCTTCTCTGAAGAGGTGACATTTGAGTAAGGCCTTGGTCAGGAACCATGCAGTGATATAGGGATAGAGCATTCCAGGCAGAGAAAACAAAAAGTGCAAGAATCTTGAGGTGAGAGCCTGTTGGTGTGGTCAAGAAACGGTGAACAGTCTGGAGAAGGGTGGGATGTGAGGTCAGAGCGAGAGACAGTGGCCAGGTCGTACAGGTCCCAGTAGAGCACAGTGAGGCTGCTGGCGGTTATTCTAAATACAGTGGGAAGGTGGTTTTTTTTTTGTTTTTTTTTTTGACTGTCCTAAATTGTTTATTAGGTAAGAATTTTAAAAACATGACACGTATTAGTGGTAACGGCGGAGCTGGAGAGTATTGTGCTTTCTCCAAGCTACACAGCGAGAACCACCAATAGTGTGGTGGAACTTGTGGCCCTTTCCAAGGCCACGGCTCTTGCGGCCCGCAGATGTCAGCCCTCGCAGCTCCCTGTGCTTGTGGACCGGTTTGGTGATCCATTGGGTGTCAGGATTCCTTTTGATAGCCTTATGGAATGGATCAATGAGGATAACCTCAAAGAATTTGTACGTGGAATCTTCACCAACCCAGTAAGAATTCAGGACTCTCAGAGCCCCACGATGGCACCCAGCTCGCTCCTCAGCAACAGACTGAAGGCTTCGGGCAAACTTCAGCTGGTTAACACCATGATGGACAGGCTTGCCATAGGTCGCACCCTTAGGGACGGGGCATTTGCGGCCACCACGGCGCACACGAATCTGATACATGACATAACCTTGCTTGGCTTTGTATCCCAGCCTGCGTGCTTTATCGGGCCTGGTGGGGCGGGGGGCCCGTGGAGCACAGAGAGCAGGCAGTACTGCCATCAGTGCACCCTGAGAAGGAAGCGCATCACATTGGACTGCTGCTTCCTCCATAGCTCCTGGATGTACTTGTAAGCGCCCATCTTGGCTTACCTTATGGCTGCAGCCGGATGGGAAGGAAGAACCTTTCTCCCATAATGGGAAGGGTTTGATCAGGGGTATGACAGGACCTAATTTTCTGTTTTCCTCTGGCTACTGTGTAAAAATTACGCTGCTGCCCTTCAGAGTGAAAGCAGGGAGCGTGGTGAGGAGGCTGTTTATTTGTAGGGATCCAGGTGAGACGCGGTGGGGGCTTGGACAGGGTGGGGGTGGTGGAGGTAATAAGAGTGGTCAGGTTTGGGATTGGGTGAAATGCTGTGTCCTGAGAAGAAAATTTTACCGCTAGTTAAAAAACAGCTTAAGACAAAACCTCTTGCTGAGAATACGAGTTAGTAGTGTTCAAAATGCCTTTCTCTTCATAGTATTTGGTATATTTTATTTTCTTGAACTTACTGAATTGATGAAGTGGGGAAGGGAACCAGGAAAGGTAGGGCTGGGACGTGATTGTGTTGGTAATTGATTTGCTGATGGAACAGGAAAGATTCCATAGCGGCAGATGTGCAAATTTTCATCTGTAATGGTTTTTTATTTTATCTAAAAGGTATGTCTGAAGAATGTATGCTTGGATAAATTATATACTGAATTCTGGTGCTTCATGTGATTGTGTTCAACTAGAGCTGTTTAGTATTAACTGTGAAATATGTTGCAGCAATAATAAGGAATGCAGCGGGTGCTTTTTTGCTGTTATCAAAATCTACTAACAAGTTTTGCTGTGCTTGACTGCTTTCCATTGTTACGCTTTCTAGTTCATACTAAAGCTGTAGATGTAGGTGACATCCATTCTACAGTGGTTTCTCCAGACTTTATAAACAGCGAGTTTGTATTTTGAGTAAGTATCTGCTTACTCCATATTAATGATAGACACTAGACGAGTTATGGTTTGCTTTGCATAGTATTTTAGCCAGGTCGAGAAAAGTATTTGACAATGTTCTTGAGGTTTGTAAAACTCCATTGGCTTATGTGAATGCTTCACACAGATGCCTACTTTCTTTATTGCTTTAGCTGTAGAAAGACATTAGCTTAGGCAAGGGATACCCTTCAGTGCACGAGCTCCTGTGAGAAGTGGGTGAAGGTGCTTCTCAAGCCACTAAATTGAAATGGAGTGTCAGTTTTTGCACAGTTTGGTTTGGTAGTATGGAATTTAAACTTAAGATATATGCTGTTTACAAGATGTAAGATATTAAGTCATGGTGTTGAGTGTTGTTTTTGTTTGCCTTTTTTTTAAGGGCTGGGGTCTTTTAAGGTAGAATTTTAGAATCCAGTTTTCTTAGCTACTTAAAGATTTAGACCAAAGACTTAGAAACTTTTTTGGGTAGAACTGTGGACTCTTTCCAGAAAAAGACATGCACATCTTCATTCAACAAATTTATTCAGCATATATTTGTTGAATGGCTATTTTTTGACAGGTAGAGTTATAGATGTTTCAGATATATTCGTGAACAAAATTGAAAGGAAGGAAGGAAAGAAGGGTGGGCCTAAACACCCTGCCCCTGTGAAGCTTATATTCTAGTGGAGTTAGCAAGCAATAAACATAATAAATAAGAACATTATGCGGTATATTAGAATGTGATAAGTGCTATGGAAAAAAGAATATGGAAGGAAAGGATGGTGGCTGTTGCGATTTAAATAGGGGGGTCAGAATAGGTTTCATAGAGGGGATGATACAGTTAGCCATATGGAGTTTTGGGATTTGAGCATTCCAGGCAGGGAGGACTAGCTAGTCCAGAGGTGGGAGCGAGGAAGACTTGGTCAGAGCAGGACGCACAAGAGGAAGAATGGTGTGTTAGTTTCTTGGGCCTGCCTTAACACAGTACCACAGCCTGTGTGTCTTAGCAGACAGGTATTCCTTCCCAGTCTGGAGGGCCGGAAGGTGAAGGTGTTGGCTGGGTTGTTTTCTTCTGGAGGCTCTAGGGGAGAATCCATTCCGTGCTTCTCTCCTGGCTTCTGGTGGCTGCCAGCAGTCCTTGGTGTACCTTGGCTTGTAGACACATCACTCCAATCTCTGCTTCTGTCTTCACATCTCCTCCTTTGGCTAATCTCTGTCTGTCTGTCGTTGGATATAGGGTCCACTCTGGGGTATTAAAAAGTCTGAGAGAAGAACAATGAGCAACAAAACCCACTGAGAAGAGATCAGCGAAAGAAAACCAAGACACTGTAGATGATTGTAGATGGCAACCTGGGAACCAAGTGAGAAAAATGTGTCAAGCAAGATGGGGGAGATGAATGTGTCAAAAATCTCCTGAATCAGGCCCTGGCTGGTGTGGCTCAGTGGATTGAGTGCCGGCCTGTGAACCAAAGGGTCACCCGTTGGATTCCCAGCCAGGGCACATGCCTGGGGTGCAGGCCAGGTCCCCAGTGGCAGTGTGTGTGAGTGAGAGGCAACTGATGGATGTATCTCTCTCATTCCCTTCCCCTCTCTCTAAAAGTAAATAAATAAAATCTTTAAAAAACAAAAACAAAAACTCCTGAATCAGGTCAAATAGGATGGTAATTGATTATTGGATTTAGCATTGGGGAGATCAGAGGTGACCTTGACAAGATTAGTTTCTGTGGAATGTTTGGGTAGGTTTAAGAGAGAATGAAAGGATTAATTTGAGAAAGTGAATATAGCACCTTTTGGGAGGATATTTGTGGTAAAGGAGAATGGAGAAATAGGGCTGCAGTAGTGGAAATTTAGGGAATATTTTTTTTTTTAAAGACAGGAGAAAAAATAGTATAGAAGTATCTTACCACCTCAAATTTTGTATAATTTCAGAGGATTAATAGGTTTCTTGTATTCTTCTGTGAACCTGCAATTTAGAAACTCTTGGCCTATCACATGCCAGTAAAACCAAGGGGCAGAAACTTCACCGCCTCCCTTGAGATTTCTTTCATATAAATAATTTGCATGGTCTGTTAATTAGACCATAAGGAATGAGAATTTCTAAATGTCTTCAATTTTTCTAATAAGGAGTAAGCCTTGGAACAAATCACTTATCTTACATTTAAAAATTTTATTTTACACTTAGTACTTACCCAAGCACTAATTCTGCATGAATTTAATCTTTATAATAATCCTATGAAATAGGTGTTATTATCCCCATTTTATAATGGTGGGGAAATGGAGGCACAGAAAGGTTCAGTAACTTGCCACAAATCACTTAGCTAGGAAATGGCTGAGCCAAATTTTGAACTTAGCTCACTCCAGAGTGTGTTCTCCTAACCACTGCAATATGCTTCCTCTTACTGATAGGGAGAGATCTGATCAGATCACTGAGGAAGACTAGGGAGGGGGCATAGGAGGAGTTTGCCCAGGCAGTGGTAAAAGCCTAGGACGGGATTGACTGAGAAGCTGAATGCCTCCATAGTACATGGAGTTATGGCTGAGAAGATTTGGTATAAATGAAGGGCTCTGGTGGGCTCTCAGACTGGTGGGCCCTGGCACTCTGGCTCTCTCTTCTTCCTTGAGGATGCCTGGATGATTGTGATGCAACTGTCCATGTCTCCCAGCGGAGGATATTTTGGATAAGAAGGAACTCTGGATGCAGCTAGGTAGGGTCAAGGTCAGGTTGGTGTGGCAAAGGGTAGCAGGTTATTCTTTGGGTGTTCTGGAGGGCATACTCCGAGGCAGAAGCCTTCTATTTTTCCAAAATTGTGTAGCTTTTGTATCTTACGTTGTTTTAGTTTGTAAACCGATAGAAATAAGGTAACTTAAAACTAATAGGGGGAAATGATAGGAGCACTCAGGTGTTAAAGACTTGAGCCTTAATCTGTAGGTTTAAGTGAGTAATAGTTTGGAAAGCTGTTATTCCAAAATTGTGAAGCGTTTGAATAAAAACTCCTTTCCTTTATCACCAAAACCTTGCCTTTAGAATTTTGCCCAGAGGGTGGTGGCAGGCAGCAGGGTGCCAGTTGCTGCGTGATAACATTATGGTTCCTTGTGGGTGTTAATAAAGTGTGTGAGTGAGGGGTGAGAAAAGTGGGATGGAAGAAGGAGTTGAAGGGCGAATGATGCGTTTGGGAGGTCTTTGAGATTTTTATCTGAAAGATTGTATAAAGGAAAAATGTCTTCATGGGCTTGTCTCAGGGTGATATATAATGAGTATAGTAAGATTGTAATAGTTCTTATCCCAAGCATTTGAGAATAGTGGCTTTTTCTAGCACATTGGTATCCTTTTCCATTGTATAAGAGTTGTTGACTGGCACAGAGAGCTGCATTTTCTATTTTCAGCAGGTGAAATTGCTCCCTCTCCACGTCTACTTTATTTTCTGGTTCCTTTGACAATGAGGCTTGATATTTTGGTGTACCCTGGATGGCATTGTTCTCTTGGTCAGATGACCTAAATTACTGACTCTGTTTATTGTAGAGTGGTTCAAGTGCGCCTTTGGGGCCCTAGAGTTAAAATGGATGATCCCGAGTCAGTGTGGCTTGAAGAACGTATTAATTACTAAGGGTCTCCTAGTCAAGGTGCATAGTGTAGACTCCACTTGTTTTGGTATAGGTTGTGTTCCCCTTTTCTCTATCATGCAGTCAGTCTTTGCTTCCTTAGGTAACTCGGGCGTGTTCTTCTCTGTGTAATCCCTACCCCAAAATAGACTACTCAGAGCCAAGGAGAAGGAGCTTAGTGAGGCAGGCATGTTGAAAGCTGAGATAGGCCAAAAGGTAGGCCTCTTGCACCAAAGTTAGCCAGCTTGTGAATGCAAAGGGAAGGTTCTTAAAGAAACTTAAAAGTGATACTCCAGTAAACACATGAATGATAAGAAAGCAGAGTAGCTTTATTGCTGATTCGGAGAATTTTAGTAGTCTGGATAGAAGATCTTGCCAGCCACAACATTCCCGTAAGCCATAGGCTAATCCAGAACAAGCTCCTAACTCTCTTCAATTCTGTGATGGCTGTCAGAGGTGAGGGAGCTGCCAAAGAAAAGCTTGAAGCTGGCTGAGGTTGGTCATGAGGTTTAAGGAGAGAAACCTTCTCCATAACATCCAAGTGCAAGGTGAAGCAGCAACAAGTCATCCAGAATTCTAGCTAAGATGATTCATGAAGGTGGCTACACTAAGCAGCAGGTGTTCGGTGCAGAAGAAACAGCCTTGTATTGGAAGAAGACACCATCTAAGACTTTCATAGCCAGAGAGGAAAAGTCAGTGCCTTACTCCAGAGGACGGGCTGACTCACTTGTTAGGGGCTAATGAACTGGTAACTTGAAGGTGAAGCCAGTGCCCATTTACTGTCTGAAAATCCTCGGGCCCTTGAGAATCATGCCCATGGATCTGTAAATGGAAACTCTGTAGATGGAAAACAAAGCCTGGATGGCGGCACACCTGTTTACTACATGGTTTACGGAAGAAACCATGACGGAGGCTGACTGCTCAGAAAAAGATTCCTTTCAGAATATGACTGCTCACTGACAGTGCACCCGGTCACCCACGAGCTCTGATGCAGATGGACAGAGAGATTTATGTCTTTTTCATGACTGCGAACCCAACATGCATTCTGTAGCCCATGGATCAGTGAGTCATTTCAACTCTCAGGTCTCGTTATCTGAAAAATACATTTTGTAAGGCTCCAGCTGCTGTAGACAGTGATTCCTCTGATGGATCAGGGAAGTCACTTGAGAACCGTCTGGAAAGGATTCCCCACTCTAGATGCCATTAAGAACATGGGTGTTTCATGGAAAGAGGTCAGAAGAATATCCACGTGAACAGGAGTTTGAAAGAAGTTGGTTCCAACCCTCATGGGTGACTTGGAGGTGTTCAAGACTTGTGTGGAGGAAGAAGTAACTGCCAATATGGTGGGAATAGCAAGAGAACCAGAATTAGAACAGGAGTTGGAAAATGTGACTGAATTGCTGTAATCTTCTGTAAAACTTTAATGGATGAAAAGTTGCTTCTTGTGGATGAGCAAAGAAAGTGGTTTCTTGAGAAGGACTTGATTTGTGGTGAGGACGCTGTGAAGATGGTTGAAATGAAAACAAAGGATTTAGAATATGACATAGACTTAGTTGATAAAGTAGTAGTAGGTGTTGAGAGGACTGACCCCAATTTTCAGAGACATTCTGCTGTGGATAAAATGTTAAGCCCCTGGATGATGTGGTTCAGTGGATTGAGTACCGGCCTGTGAATCAAAGGGTCACTGGCTCAATTCCTAGTCAGGGCACATGCCTGGGTTGTGAGCCGGGTCCCCAGTAGGGAATGCGTGAGAGGCAACCACATATTGATGTTTCTCTCTTTCTCTTTCTTCCCCCTTCCCCTTGCTAAAAGTAAATAAATAAAATCTTTTAAAAAATGTTATCAAACAGTATCACATGCTACAGAGAAATTGTTTGTGAAAGGGACAGTCACCTGATGTGGCAAATTTTGTCTGTTTTAAAGGAAATTGCTGCAGCCACATCAGCCTCCAACAGCCACCACCCTGATCAGTCAGCAGCCATCAATGTCAACTCTCCACCAGCAAAGAAGTGTGGCTCGCTGAAGGCTCAGATGGTGGTTGGCATTTTTTAGTAATGAAATACCTTCTTTTTGAAAAATTACTTATTTATTTATTGAGAGGGGAAGAGAAGGAGAGAAACATTAGTGAATGGTCGCCTCTTACGTGCCCCCCCTACTGGGGATCTGGGCCACAACCCAGGCATTCGCCCTAGACTGAGAATCGAACTGGTGACCCTTTGGTTCATGGGCCAGCACTCAATCCACTGAGCCACACCAGCCAGGGCTGAAATGCTTTTTTAAGCTATGTACATTGTTTGTACACTGAATAGAATACGGTATTTCATAAACATAACTTTTTTTACAAATTATTTTGTTTTTTTAAAGATTTTATTTTATTTATTTTCAGAGAGAGGAGAAGGGAGGGAGAAAGAGCAATGTATGGTTGCCTCTCACATGGCCCTCACTGGGGACCTGACCCGCAACCCAGGCATGTGCCCCAACTGGGAATCGAACTGGGACCCTCTGGTTCCCAGCCTGCGCTCAATCCACTGAGCTACACCAGCCGGGCTCATAAACATAACTTTTATATGCACTAGGAAACCAAAAAATCTGTGTGACAATATTGTGATATTTATTGCAGTGTTGTGAACCTGAACTTGCAGTATTTTCAAGGCATGTTGACTTACGTGTATAGATAAAGTTTATGTAATGGCTTATGCTTGAGGTGAATTAGTTCTTTGCTGCTTGTTAGTATGTTGAATATAAGAAAGGGTTGGAGAAAGAGGATTGATCTAGCTTCTGTATTCTCTCATTACTTCTAATAACCCATTCTTCAGGAGAGGTGATATTTCTTTTTTAATAAGTTAATTTCAGAACATTTAAAGTTTATGAAGGAAATGCAAATTAACATACAGTTTGTGCAACATTGACATAACCTGGCAGCCAAGGAGAGTGGACTGGACTGTGCATGCATGAACAATGAGGACCTCACTGTACTAGTCAGTGGGGGCGGTAGATGCTCCTGAGTGAGCATGTGTACTGTGTGGCCATGGCACTCAAAATGACTGAACGAATAGAGCAACAGATCTGCATCAAATTTTGTGTTAAGCTTGAACATTTATTTCTCTGGGGAAACTATTCAGATGATTCAGAAGGCTGCAGCTATGGGCAACTGGTGATTGGCAGCTTCATCACAACAATGCACCCACTCATGTGTCATGTTTTGTGCAGTTTTTTTTGCAAAAAATCAAGTCACCCAGGTGACTCAGCCCCCTACAGCCCGGATTTAGCACCCTGTGACTTCAGGCTTTTCCCAAAACTAAAATCACGTTTGAAAGGGAAGAGGTTTTAGACCATCCATGAGATTCAGGAAAACAGGATGGGGCAGTTGGTGGTGGTTCCAAGGGGCCTACTTTGAAGGAGATTGAGGTGTTATTGTCCTATGTACAGTGTTTCTTGTATCTTCTTAAATAAATCTCTCTGTTTTTCATAGCACATGGCTGGATACATCCTGGACAGACCTTGTTGTATTAGCACAAATATCCCAGGTATAAAATCAGCTATGATTTCATTTCACACATTGCCTTACGTGAATATTTTTATAGTGAAAAGTCATGTTTTTGCTATTGAGTACCACACATTGTGCTTTGACTCAGTTCTTCTGAGCTAATTAAAGAATGTGAGGATGAATGCTTTACGAGTTTACGAGTCATCCTTGTGCAGGGGCCACACCGATCTTCAAGTTCACTTTGTGTGCTGCTGAAGCCAGCCCAGGAGAGGTGGTATTATTACTGATTTCCATGTGAGAAAATGGAGATTCAAGTAGGTGTTGCCACTAGTAATATCAGATTACGGTTCATACTGAGGTCTGGGTAGTTGCAGCTTTTTCTATCATGCCAAACATTTCCCCTGAAACTTATGACGTATTTTGTTTTAGAGTGATCTGCCTGAAACTATATTAAAAATTTCATTTAGAAAATAAAATATTCTTTTGTTTTATTTTCCCATTTTACTGATATCTTCCTTAAAGAAGTTTAAAAATTGAAACCCTCTCTCTTTTTCTCTTCTCCTCCCTCTGTCTCCCCCTTTTCCTTTCTTTTTTTTAAAGATTTTATTTATTTATTTTCAGAGAGAGGAGAAGGGAGGGGAGAAAGAGCAATGTATGGTTGCCTCTCACATGGCCCTCAGTGGGGACCTGGCCCGCAACCCCGGCATGTGCCCCGACTGGGAATTGAACCGGGACCCTCTGGTTCCCAGCCCGTGCTCAATCCACTGAGCTACACCAGCCGGGCCCTTTTCCTTTCTTTTTCCTTTCCTTTCACAGTTCCATTATTAAATTTCAGTGGTAAAAAACATAAGAAAATATCCAGTGACACTTGAAATATATTTTTTTCTAGGAGGGCAAAGAGAAAATCTGTGTTTCTTATATAAACCAATACTTTCCAGAAATTGAAACAGCTATATACCTTACTGTTTTAAGTAGGTTTCAGTGTAAATGTTAATAGATGAAACATTGATAAGTTTCTTTCTTGCTCCACTTAGAATTCCTTCAAAGGTTGAAGTACTTATTGGCTTCACTCAGAATAAGCAGTTCTAAGTTTTGACTTTGATGTTATTTTAATATTCAGCAAAAGAGAACATATTTAAGGGAAAGGTCAAATATTAATGTGGTTTGGAGGGGAGAAAGAGGAAAACTTATCTTTAAAAATTTTATGAATTATGCATTATAGTCCTATATTTTAAATAGAATGAGACAGTGAATTTTTCAGGTGAATGAAAAAATTTAGAAATTCACTAGACATTTAAAGTGAAAGCAGTTTAGGAAATTTATATAAGAAATGGTTTGTAAAAACGTGTTACTGTATTTTTGAATGATAAGCAGATATTAAGAATTTTGGGAAACTGAATTTTCAAACGGTATGAAAACTATATACCAATTAGATAATAACTTAATTGAAAAGATTTTTCTTTTTTTTTCTTTTTATTAAGATTTTATTTATTCCTAGAGAAAGGGGAAGGGAGGGAGAGAGAGAGGGAGAGAAACATCAATGTGTGGTTGCCTCTCAGAACTTGCCCCATATCGGGGACCTGGCCCTCAACCCAGGCGTGTGCCCTGACTGGGAATTGTACTGGCGAACTTTGGTTCGCAGGCCTCTGCTCAGTCCACTGAGCTACACCACCCAGGGCTGAAAAGATTTTTCTCTTAAGCAAAAGTTTGGCTTTGGTTTGAGAGGCATTGTGACTTAATGGTTAAGAGCACAGACTCAGAAGCCAGATGCCTGTATTAAATCCAGCTCTGGTGCCCTGACTGGCAGCGGGTCAGGGTGTCTTCCCCATATACCAGGGTTGTGAGTTTTATCCTCAGTCAGCACATATATAAGAATCAACCGATGCATGCATAAATAAGTGGAACAACAAATTGGTGTTTCTCTCTCTCTCTCCCTCCCCTCTTTTTCTTCCCCTCTCTCTCTCTAAAATCTATAAATGGAAAAAAAAATCTCAGCTCTGGCAACAGAAGCTTTATCTTAATGAGGATATTACCTAACTTTCCTGAACCTCAGTTTCCTCATCTATAAAGTAGGGATAATGATAGAACCTATTTGGTAGGATTGCTGTATGAATTAGATGAGTTAATATATACAAAGCACAAATGATGAGAAAGGTCAAGTATTTCAATGTTTATTGAATATCTACTATGTATATTTCATATTAGGTGCTGGAAAATACAGACGTGGGGAAGATTTAAAAAGAAATGAGAGTGAATATTGTGAGAGGAGGTATGAGGATTAGGTATCTATTCTGCCAGAATAATGAAATTATTTTGAGAAAAGGCAGGAGATGAGGGCCAGACCAGAGTTAAAATACATGCCAATACTCGAACAATTCTATGATTATCTCCTTGAGTGGATGAGGTAAAGCACAATTTGCCTCCAATTAATAGAATAATTCTTATTTGATTCTTTAAGTCATTGAAGTCAGGTAGGTTGAATGTAATTTTTAAGTAGTTTACTAGAAAGAAGGGGAAAACGTGAAATTCCTAGAGTCAGTGAATGTAAGAGTAAGTAGAACTGAAATCTGAAAGATGCAGACAGGAAGAAAACAGGATCTAAGGATAAACGGTTCTGTTGAGGCTGAAGGACAAATGTATTTGAGTATTGAGTATTCAGGATTGCTGGGGCCATGGTGAGAGAATGGGATGCCCTGGATTGGTTTCAGATATGGAGTGTGTTGTGGCTGTGTAAGTGGGTGGCTTCATAGAGTGAAGGTAGAGGTCACTGGCAATGAGGGTACCTAGGGACCACATAGTTGGTTCTTAGAGGGGTGTGTCCTCTTCTTGTCCTCACCTCGGTTATGGTAGTCCTACCATATGATGGTGAGAAGGAAGATGATGAGCAGATGTTAAAGACTTCCAGAAATGGGGGTAAAGGATCACCCAGAGATTGTTCTCTTAACACTCTATGCTATTTCTTTTGTGTAATTTCCCTTTCTACTTCATTGTCTTTGAATATCATTGATATCAGATATATACATGTTTTGTAACTGGCTTTAAACAACTTTTATGGGTTTATTACTATTTAAAGTCGTAATAGATGTTCATTGCACAAAAGTCAGAAAATAGGGTTAAGAAGAGAAACTAAAAAGCATCCGTAGATAATGTTAGCTATTTGTGATACACTCTTCTAGGCTTTTGTTTCCTACAGAGGCCGTATAAATACATTTAAAAATGGTGTCACATTACATTTTTATAATTACTGTATATTCAGTAAAATATGAGTTTTCATGGAATAAATAGACTTTCAGGATTATTGTTAATAACTTTAGTATTCTGCTATATGCATTTTCTGTAATTTACTGACTGAACCTAATTGTTACTGAGCGTTTCTGACATCTGTTTTTCTCAACCAGTTGTGTATTGTGTCTTTAGATTGATGTAGCTTATAATGGTGGACAGTGTTTTGGTGAATGGATGAACTGAAGGTTAACAGTACTGAAAGGTTGTTTTTAATTTCGGACCTGATTGACTCATAAATTTTGGAGGGCACTTCAACTGTGTTTTTATGGCCACATACATACATTTTACCTGTATTATGAACTTCCAGGGTCCTTGGAGTTGATTTTTTTTTTTTTTTTTTTTTTTTGGTTGGGAGAGGAAGTTGATCACATCACCGTGTCTTTTTCTAGAGCAGAAAATTTATATTAGAAGTGCTGGACGCTTGACAATTTGGAATTTGTTTTGCCGTGGTTACAGTAAGGTACTCTCATTTGCCTTCTTCAAGGAAAAAAAAGTAAATAATCACTGACTTTTTTTCTTAATTACACATTAAAAGCCAAATTGAGTACTTAGTGTTATCAGAGCCATGGCAATGACATAAATTGCCATTTATTTTCTTGCGTGATGTACTTGGTAACAGTACATGTATTTTGCAAAATGCTTTAATTGAAAATATTTACACGGAAAACAAACACATTGGAAATAACTAATTTATCACCCCTAAAATAAATCTCAGAGCCTATAGCATTTATGAACTTGTGAAAAGCTGATTCTGACTGGATTGGACTGGAGAGACTCTGATTATTTTCACATGACTTCTTCAAAGCAGTATTCTGAAATGAGTTTTTGGATTATTTGCTAACTTGTTTTTTGTTTGCATGTGACTTCCCCACATACACCAGAAAACAAGCCTCAGTTATATTTACTACTGTGTCTTTAGTCCCAGTTAATAAAAATACTAAAATGAATCAATCAATTGTATTAGATCTGTTTCAATCCATTTAAGTTACTGAATAAATAATTGACTTCTTTAAAAAATTAAGCTACTTAAAAAAAAAAAAGATTCTGGCCCTGGTTGGTGTGGCTCAGTGGATTGAGCACTGGCCTGTGAACCAAAAGGTCATGGGTTCAATTCCCAGTCAGGGCACATGTCCTGGTTGTGGGCCAGGGTCTCAGTAGGGGGTGCATGAGAGGCAACCACACTTTGATGTTTCTCTCCCTCTCGTTCTCCCTTCCTTCCCCTCTCTCTGAAAATAAATTAAAAAAAAAAAAAAAGATTTTATTTATTTATTTTTAGAGGTGAAAGGAGGGAGAAAAGAGAGAAAGAAACATTGATGTGAGAAACATTGGTTGATTGCCTCTCACACGTGCCCTGTTTGGGGACCAAACCCACAACCCAGTCATATGCCCTAACAGGGAATTGAACCTGCAACCTTTCTTTTTGTGTGATGAGGCCCAGCCAACTGAGCCACACCAGTCAGGGCAATAACTGACTTCTTTAGGTTAATAATTTTTCAGATACACATGAGGAAAATGAAATGAAGCAAAGAAAGTTTATCTGGGGTGTTCTGGTGTTGTAGAAGGATAATGTGGGAGTCCTGTGTTTCCCTAAATAGTATTCTTCCCTCTAAATTGCCTAGGTTAACAACCACAACTCTACCATTTTGACCATTTCAACCTTTACATGTTTTTCTAAGTCTTGATTCTGAAATAGTAGTTCTTATTCTGGTGTTACTTTGATGTATCTGAGACAGCATTGTGCAACAGAAATTATAACATGAGCTTTAACTATAAGCCGCATATGTAATTTAACATTTTATAGTAGCCACATTAAAAAAAAGACAAAGGGCGAAATTAATTTGAACAATATATTTTATTTAACCCAATGTGTTCAAAATACTATTTTTAAAAAATATTTTATTTATTTTTAGAGAGAGGGGAAGAGAGGGAGAAAGAGAGGGAGAGAAACATCATTGTGTGATTGCCTCTTGCGTGCCCCCTACTGGGGACCTGGCCCGCAACCCAGGATGTGCCCTGACTGGGAATTGAACTGGTGACCCTTTGGTTTGCAGGCTGGTGCTCAGTCCACTGAGTCACACCAGCCAGGGCCAAAACAGTGTTTTTAACATGTGAATAATATAAAAATAAATTGTTTTCATATTAAACATTTGAAATCCAGTGTACATTTTATGCTCATATGTCAGTTTGAATTAGCACATGGCAAGTGCTCAGTAGTCACATGTGGCTAGTGTTCATTGTATTGGACGGTGAAGACCTAAGGAGTCATTTAAAAACAAAACTGTGGCCCTGGCTGGTGTGGTTCAGTGGATTGAGCACCGGCCTGCGAACCAAAGGGTGGGAAGTTTGATTCCCGGTCAGGGCACACGTGTGGGTTGCAGGCTCAGTCACCATTTGGGTGTGCGAGAGGCAATGACACATTGATGTTTCTCTCCCTCTCTTCCTCCCTTGCCTCTCTCTAAACATAAATAAATAAAATCCTAAAAAGAAACAAAACAAAACTGTGAACCAGAATGCTAATAATATAGGTGATGACAAAGGTATCCATTTAGAGTCTTTTTTTAAAAAAAATTTTATTTATTTTTAGACGGAGGGAGGGAGACAGAGAGGGAGAGAAACATCAATGTGGGGTTGCCTGTCATGCACCCCCTACTGGGGACCTGGCTCACAACCCAGGCATGTGCTCTGACTGAGAATCGAACCTGCGACCCTTTGGTTCTCAGACCAGCACTCAATCCACTGAGCCACACCAGCCAAGGCTCCATTTAGAGTCTTTTTGAGGATAGCTTTAATAGTGTTTTTTTTTTTGAAGGTTATTTGGTACAAATAAGTTCATATAATGATAGTAAGTTTTTGCTGCAGGTTGTAATTTATACATTGTATTGGTTAAGGGTTTAACCAGGATAATAAAAATGTGTTATAGATTATTAAAAATCCAAGAGACGTGAAGCTTGGTTACTTCTAGTCCCTTCTTTTTAAGTATTAAAAAAAGTGGGTAGAAAGGATTTAACAATATCTGTAATGTTTTATTAATTGCTTTAGGAGAAAAGAGATCTAGAGCATACATGACAAAATTTAACATTTTTTATTCTGGGTGATGGTTGCCTATATATTGTAAACATTTCATGAAAAAATTTAAAGATATAAAAAGCTGGATTCATAAAAGTAAAATGTGAATAAGAACAATATTAGATGTGTCATATACGAATATTCTGGAAATGATGCTGTGCTTGCTATACCTAGGGACCGTATTCTTTCTCTTGCCTCCAATTAAGAGTGAGTTGCAGAACAATGGGAACTTATTTTCAGCAACTGCTTTCTTTGGACGAGACTTGTTATGAAAGACATATCATCTGGATATGATTTAATGTAATTTCACATTATAGGTATAACATTTCAAGGAATATAATATTTCTTAACATCTCTATTTAGACAGATGTTTGACTTGTAGATCTTTAAACTGAGATGTCAATTTATGGGGATATTTTTGGAATTTGAAAATATTTAAAAACTTAAAAAATAATTCAGTCAACAAAATTCTTATTTTATTTATTTGACATTGCTATTAAAGGTGCAGGCCAGATGTTCACTTAGTATGTGGAAGTAGGCCTGGATATGTATGTAATTCCTTGATGGAATCTCAAATGTACTTTGTAAAATTTTTTTTGTAATGATATTTTGGAAGGATAAGGTAAATCATAGTATCTTATATTAGGAACAAAATATTTGAAGTAATAGTAAGTTTCTGCCCGGCTGGTGTAGCTCAGTGGATTGAGTGCGGGCTGGGAGCCAGAGGGTCCCGGTTCGATTCCCGGTTGGGGCACGTGCCTGGGTTGCGGGCAGGGTCCCCGGTGGGGGCCATGTGAGAGGCAACCATACATTGTTCTTTCTCCCTCCCTTCTCTCTCTGAAAATAAATAAATAAAAAATCTTAAAAAAAAATATTTGAAGTAATAGTAAGTTTCAGTCCAATGTAGAGATAGGTTATACTGGGGATATAATTAGAATTATATATACTTAGGATGTACAATTTGATATACATTATGAATTAATCACTGCATTGAAGCCAGTGTACATATTTATCACCTCAGATAGTTTCCACTTTTTTTTTTGTGGTGAGAACAGTTAGGATGTAATCCTCTTAGCAAATTTCAAGTGCGCAATAAAGTATTGTTAAGTATGGTTACATTGTTATGCATTTCTAGAGGTATTTTTTCATTTAACAAATAGTTATTTGTTACTGAGTATATATTTCATACCTTCACAGAAACTCCTACCTTCATGAAATTTATAGAGATAACAGCTGTTTGCCTTTTAATGTCTTTTCTTCCAATATATATTTTTCTAATCATATGTATTAGAAAACTAGGAGATAAACACACACACACACACACACACACACACACACAGTTTTATATCTTTTCCTGAAACAATATTTGCAGCATAAACAATTTCTCACAGTATTAAAGTCTTTGAAAACATCTTTTTAAAGAGTTTCCTACTATAATATTTTTTCTTACATTATGCTAATTAGAAACTTTACATATATAGAAATATATAATTTGGCATATGAAATTCTCTAATAGCCCTGGCTGGTGTAGCTCAGTGGATTGAGCACAGGCTGTGAACCAAAGGGCTGCCAGTTTGATTCCCAGTCAGGGCACACGCCTGGGTTGTGGGCCAGGTCCCCAGTAGGGGCCACGTGAGAGGCATCCACACATTTATACTTCTCTCCCTCTCTTCCTCCCTCCCTTCTCCTCTCCAAAAATAAATAAATAAAATTATCTAATACTTCTGACCTCTGAAATGATAACTGTTAGTAAGTTGGTGTATGTTATTCCTAACTTTTTTGTAAAAGGATATATACTGCATGTCTTTTCTGTCTTTTTTTAGTTAACAAAAACTGTGTCAGAATCTACATACTGTATGTTACTTACTTTTTTCATTTAACTGTAAATTCTGAACATTTTTCCATGTCCGTACACGGTCTATTTTTTAATAATTATATTCCATAATATAGTACATTAATGTTACAATTTAGCCATTTCCCTGTTGGTAGATGTTTAATCTTTTCTAGATTTTATTGTCATGAACAATGTTGCAGTTAACCCCTTTATCAATTAGCTTTTGAATATTTTTGTAGAATAAATTCCTGGAAGTAGAATTATTGTGTAAAAAATTAGGTGCATTTTAAATTTTAATAGAAATTGCTAAATTATCCTTCAAAAAAGGTTGTATCAATTTATATTCATATGGGCCATCCATTACCCATGGGTTTTAATTTTTAATTTATTTTTTAAGATTTTTTTTTAGAGAGAGGGGAAGGGAGGTAGAACGAGGGAGAGAAACATCAATGTGTGAGAGACAGATTGACTGGTTGCTTCTCACACACCCCCAACTGGGGACCCGGCCCACAATGCAAGCATGTGCCCTGACAGGGAATTGAACTGATGACCTTTTGGTTTGGAGGCTGGCACTCAATCTACTGAGCCACATCAGCCAGGATAGCCATGGGTTTTTTAAACTGCAGCATTTATTGAGTGCTTGCAACATGCCATAGTACTTTTCTCCATCATTGTAGTCCTCCCTACATTCTTCGTGAAGTAAGTGCTGTTATTTCTGTGGGTAAGGAACTGAGGACATAGCTACTACATTGTATGCAAGTAAACTGAGGCAGTCTGCTTCTTGAGTCTCTTAATCCTAAGGTGACATTTCTGCTTAGATCTAGATTTGACCAAAACATTCAATGCTACTATTATTGACGAAAATGTAGTTTTGCGTTATTGAGAAAGTAAAGCCTTAATTATCCATAATACATGGGGAATGACCCCCTTCCCATCAGCTGCTGTTTGAAGAAATTAAATACCCGTATTTTTTTTGGACCATAAGACGCACCTAGGTTTTAGAGGATGAAAATAGGAAAAAAAATTTTGAAGCAAAAAAATGTAAAATATTTAATAACATAAATAACATAATATTTCACCAATGTAAATGTAAACAGAACATTCAGACTATAAGATGCTCCCCCGTTTTCCTCCCAAATATGGGGAAAAAAGTGCATGTTATAGTTATTTGAAAAATACGGTACCTAGTCTATGTTAGGTACTGTTCTTCGAAACAAAACTTTACTGCCCTGGCTGGTGTAGTTCAGTAGATTGAGCGCGGACTGGGAACCAAGCGGTCCCGGTTCGATTCCCAGTCAGGGCACATGCCTGGGTTACAGGCCAGGTCCCCATGAGGGCCATGTGAGAGGCAACCATACATTGTTGTTTCTCTCCCTCTCTTTCTCCCTCCCTTCCCCTCTCTCTAAAAATAAAAAAAATAAAAAAAATAAATTAAAAACAAAACAAACAAAAAAAAACTCGACTTACCGGTAATCTTTGCAATATTCTGAGATGAGAGTGTTGTCGCCAGTACAGATAAAGACAGTGTGCTCAGTGGTACTAACTCTTTGTCCTATAGAAAATAGAAACAATTGATGGTGGTTGTTTCAAGCTTCATTTTAGAAAATCAGCAATGTAATAGCATACTTTAATAATGTTTTTCACATTCTTTTAAATGATTCAGAATTCCATATATTTAAGTTGTAATTATGAATTAGGCAACTTGCCTTGATTCCATCATGGGTTGTGATTAGCAGTGCAGTATTTTATTTATTTATTTTATTTAAAAATATTTATCTATTTTTGGACAGAGGGTAAGGGAGGAGGAGAGAAACATTGATGAGCCAGAGAAACATCAGTTGGTTGCCTCTTGCATGCCCCCAGTTGGGAACCTGGCCCACAGCCCAGGTATGTGCCCAGACCAGGAATTGAACTGGTCTGGTGACCTTTTGGTTTTTGGAACGACACTCAACCCACTAAGCCACACCAGTCAGGGAGAAGTGCAGTATTTTTTTTTCAGGATTTTATTTATTTATTTTTAGACTGAAGGGAAGGGAGGGAGAAAGAGAGGCAGAGAAACATCAGTGCGTGGTTGCCTCCCACATGGCCCCCACTGGGGACCTGGGTTTGGCCTGCAACCTAGGCATGTGCCCTGACTGGGAATCAAACCTGCGACCCTTTGGTTTGCAGGCCCGTGCTCAATCCACTGAGCTACACCAGCCAGGGCAGAAGTGCAGTATTTTAAATACAGTCATATCTCAGTACAAGTGGGCTTCAGACCTCGTCAAACCCTGTGCTTACTGCATTTTGGTGAGAAAACCCTTTTTCAGCACTCGGTGATTGCTCAGGACTTGTTGCACTTGCTAGAACTTGCATGAGTCAAGATGCGACTCCACGAGAGAAAATGCTTCATCGTCAGTACTCTTTGGTTTTGGTACTTCTCACGAGTTCTGGAACGAATTAACGATGAGTACTGAGGTACTTTTGTAAATCTTACCTATGTGATGTTTTCTCCCCCATAATTGCTGCTTTCCTAAAAAGTAAAGTGCAGAAGTTGTTTTACCACAGGTAAATAAAGTCTTTCAGTCTACCAAATCATTGCCACAAATTAACAAACAGAAAATGCCCTGAGGTTCATGATTTTTAAAATTAGTTTTTAGATTTAACCTTTTCTTATAAGTTAAATTTTTAGATATTGGAAATTCTTTCTTTAGTTCCTTAGTTGGTACAAATGGCTTTTGCAGCCCCTAGCCTAGAAAAGGGATCTGCACAATTTGTCTGTAAAGGGCTAGATAGTGAATGTTTTAGGCTCTGTGGGTTGAATGTTCTGTGTCATAGCTATTAAACTCTGCTCTTGTGGTCCTAAAGCAGCCGTGGAGAATAAATAATCGGTCAAGGCCCTGGCCTGGTAGCTCAGAACATCATTCCGATATGCTGTGATTGCAGGTTTGATCTCTAATCAGGGCACAAATGCAAGAAGCAACCAATGAATGCATAAATAACTGGAAAAACAAATCGATGCTTCTTTGTCTCTCTCTCTCATCTCTCACTTTCTCTCTCTCTCCCAGATCAGTCAAAAAACAAAACAAAAGGGCATGGCTGTTCCAGTAAGACTTTATTTTCAAAAACAGGTTTCAGGCCACTCCTAGCTTTTATTTATTTTTTAAAATCTATTTTGTTGATTATGCTATTACAGTTGTCCCATTTTTTTCTCCCTTTGTTCCTCTCTGCCCTGCACTGCCCTCCCACCAGCATCCCCCCTCTTAGTTCATGTCCATGGGTCATATATAAGTTTTTTGGCTTCTTCATTTCCCATACTATTCTTAACCTCCCCTATCTATTTTGTACCTACTATTTATACTTCTATTCCCTGTATTTTTTCCCTCATTCTCCTCCCCTCCCCGCTGATAACCCTCCATGTGATCTGCATTTCTGTGATTCTGTTCCTATTCTAGTTGCTTGCTTAGTTGTTTTTTTTTTTCATTAGGTTCAGTTGTTGATAGTTGCAAGTTTGTTGTCATTTTACTATTCATATTTTTTATCTTTTTCTTACATAAGTCCCTTTAACATTTCATATAATAAGGGCTTGGTGATGATTAACTCCTTTAACTATACCTTATCTGGAAAGCACTGTATCTGCCCTTCCACTCTAAATGATAGTTTTGCTGGATAGAGTAGTCTTGGATGTAGGTCCTTGCCTTTCATGACTTTGAATATTTCCATACTGTTTGATTTTCTGGCAGTTCTGGTTGTTTTTGTTTTTAACTTTTTTGTTTTCCTTCTTTTTGTTGTACAAGGAGGCAAAGTGAATCTGCCTACACCTCTGTCTTGGCCGGAAGTCTTCACTCCTAGCCTTTAGAAGATGCCTGATAAACACTTTTACTCTAAGGATGATGGTTCCTTCTGTTAGGTATACTGGCTTCCTTTGAAACTTGGGGTGTGAAATGGGTTTCCTTTGTCCTCCTAGTCTGCACTTATGTTTTTGAGGCCTCAAAAGAACTTTTGTTATGAGAATTGAACCCAAGATTCTTCAGGGACAAGGATTAATATTGTTACATGTCTTCATAAATGAACGGATGAGTGACTTCACATATTTTCTCTTTTGTGTTGTGAATGTGAGACTGTTGGGCACCAAGTGGGTCCGTAAGTTTCTTCATTTCCTTTAATAGAAGAGTTTATTGCATTGTTCCACATGGTAGCCACTAGCCTCATATGTCTACTTAAATTAAATGGAAAATTAAGTTCTTTATTCACTCTAGCTCAATAGTCACATGTGCACAGTAGCTGCTGTATTGGACGGTACAAATATAGAATGTTTCCAACATGGCTGAAAGTTCTGTTGGACAACTTTGGTCTGGATTCCTGACTTAGGGGTTAGAGGAAAAAAGAAATGGAAATTATTTTGAAGCATAATGAGTAAATACTACTTTTATTATCTTTTCCTTCTAGAAGAAATATGGTTTTATACTATTTTACTGGAAATAGTTTTTTTTTAACTATATTTTATTGATTATGCTGTTACAGTTGCCCTATTTCCCATCTTTCCCCCCTCCCCCTTATTCCCCTTTCCCCTCCCTTTAGTTTTGTCCATAGGTCATACACATAAGTCCTTCTGCTCCTGCACTTCCTATATTATTCTAACCTCCCCCTGTCTGTTGTCTACCTCCCCTTTATGCTACTTGTTCTGTGCCCCATTCCCACCCTCTCCCCCTACCACTCCCCTGTTGATATTCCTCCATACCTCATATAACTCCCTTCAACATTTCATACAATAAAGGCTGGGTGGTGATGAACTTCTTGAACTTGACCTTATCTGCAAAGCACTTTCTCTG
>PVJI01008318.1:0-34279 GCA_004026765.1 Micronycteris hirsuta | reverse complement strand
CGTAAGGTGTGGTTGCCACCAGGATCGCTTGTCGAGTTTGTGAACTCAGGATCTCTGAAGTCACGGTGCAGAGTGCTCACCTTCTTTAACCGAGCTCCACGTCACTCACCTTTCTCGTAATCCCTCTTGGGTTAAAAATGTCGGTGTCAGGATCTGGAAAACAGTATTTTGAAACCAGTCATCATCAGATCTATTGTTTCTACTTCATGTTTGGTTTCTTCAAAACACACCAACTAGTATGTCACTAACTCGTGTCTGGTTTCTGGTCTTCCTTCTGTCGCACTGCAGTGACATTTGCCTGAAGGCTGGTGAGTGGCACCCTTGTTCTTACCTGCAGAGCTCACAGAGAGTGCTGCGTTTTCCTCAATGACTTACCAGCTCAGTAGTTTATCAAAAACATTTTATAACAAACTGGACTCCTCTCTATCCAACTGTCTATTGAAAGCCTCCATTATTTTCTCCCAGAATGCCCCGGGCATTTGCATCCATGCTTAGAGAAGTACATTTGGGCGGGCGAGGGAGGGGATGCAGGCAGACCTTGTTTTATTGGGCTTTGCTTTGGTGCACTTGACCGACCTTGCATTTTTCACAAGTTGGAGGTTTGTGGCCACCCTTCGTGGAGCACATCTAGCGATGGGCATTATTTTCCCAGCAGCATTTGCTCACTTCATGTCTTCGTGCCCCGTTTTGGTCATTCTCCCAGTATTCCAAAGTTTTCCATTGTCGTCGCATTGGTTATGGTGATCTGTGGTCAGTGATCTCTGATGTCACCTTTGCAACTGTTTGGGAAAGCCACAACCCCAGCCATGTAAGTTGGTGACTGAAAATGGTACATGTGCCCTGACGGCTCCGCCAACCAGCCCTTGTTTTTCTCCCTCTTCTTGGACGTTTTATTCTCGGAGACACAACGGTATTAAATAGGCCAATTAATAACTCTGTAGTGGCCTTTAAGTATTCAGCGGAAAGGAAGTCATGAGTCTCCTACTTTACACCAAAAGCTAGAAATGATGAAGCTTAGTGAGGCAGGCATGTTGAAAGCGGAGATAGGCGAAAAGGTAGGCCTCTTGCACCGAAGTTAGCCAGCTCGTGAGTGCAAAGGGAAGGTTCTTAAAGGAACTTAAAAGTGATACTCCAGTAAACACATGAATGATAAGAAAGCAGAGTAGCTTTATTGCTGATTTGGAGAGTTTTAGTAGTCTGGATAGAAGATCTCGCCGGCCACAACATTCCCTTAAGCCATAGGCTAATCCAGAACAAGCTCCTAACTCTCTTCAATTCTGTGATGGCTGTCAGAGGTGAGGGAGCTGCCAAAGAAAAGCTTGAAGCTGGCTGAGGTTGGTCATGAGGTTTAAGGAGAGAAGCCTTCTCCATAACATCCAAGTGCAAGGTGAAGCAGCAACAAGTCACCCAGAATTCTAGCTAAGATGATTCATGAAGGTGGCTACACTAAGCAGCAGGTATTCGGTGCAGAAGAAACAGCCTTGTATTGGAAGAAGACACCATCTAAGACTTTCATAGCCAGAGAGGAAAAGTCAGTGCCTTACTCCAGAGGACGGGCTGACTCACTTGTTAGGGGCTAATGAACTGGAAACTTGAAGGTGAAGCCAGTGCCCATTTACTGTCTGAAAATCCTCGGGCCCTTGAGAATCATGCCCATGGATCTGTAAATGGAAACTCTGTAGCTGGAAAACAAAGCCTGGGTGACGGCACAGCTGTTTACTACATGGTTTACGGAAGAAACCATGACGGAGGCTGACCGCTCAGAAAAAGATTCCTTTCAGAATATGACTGCTCACTGACAGTGCACCCGGTCACCCACGAGCTCTGATGCAGATGGACAGAGAGATTTATGTCTTTTTCATGACTGCGAACCCAACATGCATTCTGTAGCCCATGGATCAGTGAGTCATTTCGACTCTCAGGTCTCGTTATCTGAAAAATACATTTTGTAAGGCTCCAGCTGCTGTAGACAGTGATTCCTCTGATGGATCAGGGAAGTCACTTGAGAACCGTCTGGAAAGGATTCCCCACTCTAGATGCCATTAAGAACATGGGTGTTTCATGGAAAGAGGTCAGAAGAATATCCACGTGAACGGGAGTTTGAAAGAAGTTGGTTCCAACCCTCATGGGTGACTTTGAGGTGTTCAAGACTTGTGTGGAGGAAGAAGTAACTGCCAATATGGTGGGAATAGCAAGAGAACCAGAATTAGAACAGGAGTTGGAAAATGGGACTGAATTGCTGTAATCTTCTGTAAAACTTTAATGGATGAAAAGTTGCTTCTTGTGGATGAGCAAAGAAAGTGGTTTCTTGAGAAGGACTTGATTTGTGGTGAGGACGCTGTGTAGATGGTTGAAATGAAAACAAAGGATTTAGAATATGACATAGACTTAGTTGATAAAGTAGTAGTAGGTGTTGAGAGGACTGACCCCAATTTTCAGAGACATTCTGCTGTGAGTACGATACTACCAAACAGCATCGCGTGCTACACAGAAATTGTTTGTGAAAGGCACAGCCACCTGATGCGGCAGATTCCATCGTCTGTTTTAAAGGAAATTGCTGCAGCCACGTCAGCCTCCGACTGCCACCACCCTGGTCAGGCAGCAGCCATCAATGTCAACTCCCCACCAGCCAAGAAGTGTGGCTCGCTGAAGGCTCAGATGGCAGTTGGCACTTTTTAGTCACGGAATGTTTTTTAAGCAAGCTGCATACCTTGTTTGCACACTTAATAGAATACAGTACTGTGTAACCATAACTTTTAAATGCACTCAAAAAGCAAACATTTTACTTTATTGCGTGGCTTGCTTTATTTCGATGTCTGCTTCCTCGCAGTGTCTGGACCTGAGCCCTCGATGTCGCCGAGGTTTGCCTGGAGTGAAAGCGGACACTTGGTCCGTGACTTCGTACGTGGCTGTGCTGACATTTTACTTGCATTTCCTCACTGACTTGTCACCATAGCCCTATGAGGTAGGTGTCTTTACCCTTCCTGCTGACCGATGAAGAAACTGAGGTACAGAAAGATTAAGTACTTTGGTTAAGATTTTAGTACATGGGAAACCAGCAGTTAAAACTGCACTTAATAGAAACTGGCATAATACCCTCCTCCCTCCCCCGCCAAAATAAAAGCCCATGCAGAAAAAGAACTCCCTAAGGCGACCAGTGCAGCAGGGTGCTTGCGAGCCGTGGCTGAGGAAAGAAAGAAGAAGGTGGCAGGAGGAGGCCTTACGCCAGGAGGGGAGAGTGTCGGGCAATTAACTTGTTTTATTAGCTCATCTTTAGGTTCCAAAGCAGGGCTTCCCCTCGACTGACAGGTGAGAATAGAGAGTAAATCCAGGAGCCATGGAATCAGACAACCTCTACCCACCAGAATCTTTTTACCTGCTTTCCTGAGACCATCTCCTGTCTCTGCACGCAGCACCTCCGGCAGCCCGTGCAGAAGGGGCGCTCCGTCCCCCTGGTCCAGAGTCGGTCTTATGCCTCCGTCACGTGCTGCGCAGAGTAGGGACGGGTGTTAGTGACATGGTTCATTCTTGAGTGAGTTCCTTCTGTTCCCTATTGTCTTTTGTTGGGGGTGGGGGGCAGGGATACCAAGGACAAGGAGATAATACTAGAAAAACTTCAAATGCTCGGTCAGTGATTTGCCATTAGTGGTATCTTAACAGAAAAGGGCAGTGGGCCTAGAGAAGTGGACCAGATTCAGACCCTGCCTCCTGTGTGACCTGCTGACCCATCCACTGCCTGACTCAGAGGGTCGAGCTGAGCCACAGGATCCGTTAAAAATGTCTCCACTTTTAAAAAGTGACTGTTCCTTAGTGGAGAAAATGCAGACAACTGTAATTGACCAACAACAAAGTAATTTTTAAAAAAAGTAAAAAGTGACTTCCTCAGTCTATTCATCTGCTGCTGCCTCTTGCTTTTGGAGGCTCGGGTGGTAAAAGGGGAGAGGAAAGGAAAGGACTCGTCTTCTGAAAGGTCACGTTGTTCTAAGAAGCAGGTCAGAAGGCACCGCCTCTCTCCGGCCTCGAGAGTGAGACACGGTGGTTACGAGAGTCAGCTGTCACACACTCCTTAAAGAACTCGACAGTAGCGCTCCCAGTGTGAAATTCACTCACCGGAAGGCATGTGAGAAGTGTGGTACGTAAGGTGTATGCGGAAGATGCCAGTAAGGCACCAGGAAAGTGCGCGTACAACACGTGGGAAGCGCATGTAAGGGCGGAGACCAGGCGGGGTGGCTCCGGGGCTGGTGCCGCTGTCGCTGGCTAAGACCGGGGCTCCAGGACACCCACAGTCCCGCGTGCTCCAGGCCGGCAGGCCCCTCCCCTCAGCCTTCGCCAGGGGGCCACACACAGACCATTACAGAGGCAGGTGAGCACATACACGGCGTTCCTGAAGAACGTTAGTGACCATCTGTGGAACTTGGCCACATGTAAGTGTTTACCTCGTGAAGGATCATTTATGGAGAAACAAATGAGAAAAAAAATTCAGGCCAAAACTCTAAGGTAAGATGCCACCTGCTTAGAATTTGAGTGAGATACTATACTCATTTCAACTAAGTTTTTATCTATTTATTTTTACTTTTTAAAAAGAATTATGTCATCTATTTCTGTTAAAATCATGATAATGACATGCAAATTTCTGAAGATGACAGTAATATCTGAGTATTTATTCTTGATTTCATCTTGTGTTTTCTGCTGGCCGTTTTTAAATCGAGGGCCAGTCAAGTTCACACTTGGTCTGGCCCTCGCGGCGACTGCGTGTCTGAGCTCGGGGAACCCTGGGAGTTGACGGACAGAGTGCAGACGCCTAACGGTGCTGCCGACGGTCAGAAAACCGCTCAGCAGGCAGCCTAGAGGCTAGAAATGACCAGATCGATGACTTAGAAGAGCTTTTTCCCCTTTATTTAGAGAAACATACCCAGAAGTCCCCAAAGTTAAAGATCAAATCCAGTTAAAACGCTTATGGAACCGAACACCTAACCGTCAACCTTTTCATTTCTTACACTAAATTAAGAGGTAATAGCAAAATATGTGTGTGCTCGACTGATACATTCTTTAAGAATTCAACTTAGACTTGAGCTGAATGCCACATGCATCAACAGGAACGGATGAGTGTGCATGGGCATCTGGGACAGCCCAGCTCCAGCTGGTCACTTTCTAAACTTTCACTGTACATCTTCGTTCCATAGAACACATGTCAGATGATTCCTTTTTAACTTAAAGTAATAGAGGATAAAATGAAAATATTTTAAACCTGCCATTGGAAATACCAACCTCTACATTCAAACAGTTCATTTAAAATAAAAACAAAAATAATGCCTTTAGTTTTGTATAGTTTTTAAAATCGAAAAACTGACCAAAACCAAAAGTTTGAAGCCTAGAAGTAACACGAAATAAGCAATTCTGCCACCTCCTCCTCTTACGTGTTGGAGAGAAAGAAACTGTCCCCACCGCAGAATCTGAAATGTGCTGTGAGGCCCCTCCCCTTTTCATAGCTGGGACTAGTGACAAGTGCCCTTTAAGCAAGAATTCCCATTCTCCTCTGTAACATTGCATTTAAGACCTCGGCTTCAAGGCTCTTTCAAGACTAATGGAAGGGAAGAAAATCCATCTTACCTGGGAACTGCAGGGGCTCATCCCTGGAGTCAGGGATGGGCAGAGAGAAGAGAGAGTTCAAGCATCCCACGAAGAGCAGGCAGCAGCAGGCCAGCTTATACATGACTGGCAGCCACAGAGTCTTCCTTCCTGGCTTCAGAATTGTCGTCCAGAACTTCCAATTTGCTCCTCTCAGTCTGTGACTGGCAACTATATATATTATCCTATGACCTCATACCAATCCCTCCCCCCAAAAATCAAATCAATTTATTGGCTGCGGAGGCCAAAAGGCAATCGCTTTGCATTGATGTAATTTGTCAAGGTAACAACTCACAGACAATAAATTCACTGTTTTGTTGCCTAGTGTACAGAGTAGATATTATAAAGAACAGTTAAGTTTATAAATCTGGCAAGAAGAGTGACTTAGAGCAATGAATCACCAGTTAAATGAAAGGTGCGGGCAATAACTGAGGCGGCCAAGACAGAGACGTGGATTTGTGAGTCCCAGCCCAAGTGACACTGAATGTGTCACAAAACATGCTGGGCTTCCTTTTTTCACTCTTTCGTGCGTGCATAGTGCACCGCCATGTTGTGCCCGGGACTGCTGTGCCCGAAGAGCGACAATGTGTGGATTAAAACTAAAACCCGTTATTTAAAATAGTGACACTACAGTAAGATGCACGCCAAACACCTGGGCCGAGGGCTGGGTTCCTGCGTGCTCGTGGCCTCGGGTAAAACCACCAGTACCTGGGTCTTCAGAGCAGGCCACGGACTCCCCTTAAAGCTGGGTAGTACTCATCAACAAGAACAAAGAGCAATCCTGAAAGCCTTGCTGGAAGTTCTTCTAGAATTCCACTGCTCTGGGCCAGTGCCCAGCCCAGTGGAAGCCCAGATCAGGGCAGCAGCCTCCTCCTGAAAGCCCTCCAGGCTGCCTTCTGCCGCACCAGCCTCCACTCGGCGCAGCACACAGATGTTCTTAGCATGTAAGTCAGGTCCTATCTGTTCTCTGCTCAAAACCCACATTGACCTGAACAGAAAAGTTAAAAGTACAGAATTACCAGCAAAAAAACATGAACACACTCACAACCTTCGGGTGGGCAAACATTTCTTAGGAGACCAACCAACCATGTCTGAAGAAAAAAAAACCCCACAGATACATTGGATTTTATCAGAATTAAAAACATCTGCTCTTTGAAAGACACTGTTAAGAAAATGAAAAGACCAGCTACTACTGTGAGAACTATTCATAAAATACATGCCTGACAAAAAGACCTCTCCAAGATATTTTTTTAAATAAACCTCAATAAGCCAACAACCCAATTAAAAGAATGAGCAAAAGGTTTGAACAGTTGCTTCCTAAGAGAAGGTATACAAATCATTAAGGAAGACGTTAAAAAAATACATCATTTCATCGGAGAAATGCAAATCGAGAGCACAGTCAGGTGCTGCGGCACACCCATCTCATGGCTGCACTGCCAACCCGACAACAACAAGTGCTGGCGGAGGTGCAGCACATGGGCCTCTCACACGGAGGGCGGGACCTTACACGGCACATGTGCTGCTCTGGAAAAGAGCTGGACACTTTCATATAAAGATAAACACACAACCTGTGGAGCCCAGAAATCCCTCTTCAGGTACTCACCAAGTGAAATGCAAACACGTGTCCAACACACACTTGCACGCAAATGTTCATAACAGCTTTACTCACAATGGTGTAAACTGGAAGCAACCCCAACATCCCCAGCAGGTGCGTAGTTGAGTGGTGCCGAACCGTTCCAGGGACTTCGCCTGGCCATGCAGAGGAACCACTGCAGACACCGAACTACCTGCGGGCAAACTACCTGCCAGGCCCAGAAGAGGACATAGGGCCTGCTTCTGTTTCAGGGAAATTCTAGGACAGGCGAGACTAATGCAGACTGTCAGGAAATGGGTCAGTGGGGGCCGGAGGGTCGACTGTAGGGAGACAAGGGAACTTCCTGGGGTAATGACAACGTCCTCTATCTTGATGAAAACCCATCACACTGTACACTGAACACGATGCATGTTACCATATGTATGTGATACCTGGATAAAGTTGACTGCGTTTTAATCTCCACTGACTCCTGATTTTAGTCTTCTTCCAACACTACCCACCCCTTACAGCCCCCCACCCCCCAGCTAGTCTGAACAACTTTCTAGAGACCGTGCCACAGGGCAGCTGGTCAGGGGAGGTGTTGCTTCCGGAGGGGGCGGGCGGGAGGCCTCTGGGAAGGGAGCCTTCGAGCAGAGATCCAGATGATGTGGGGAATGTGTGTTCTGAGGATCCTGCAGAGAAAATCGAGGAGCGCGAATGGAGGCATCCAAGCTGCCTGGCCGGAGCCCCCGGAGCCGGCAGGCTGGGACCCACTGAGCATGGACGCTGGGGTGGCCTCGATAGGGCCGCATGGGCTGTTTCACACACGCATGTGTCTGCTGGGATGGCAGGGGTCGTCTCCAGACTCCGCCACTCAGCAGACATCTCAGCACCTAGGGTGTCAGCAGCCCAGTGGGGACAAGCTGCGGACATGAGGACAGAAAGTGGCCCTCCAGAACCTGAGGGCGGACGGCGGCTGCCTGAAACCAGCTTAAGAAAACAAAGTGTATCGGGAAGAGACCAGCTAGCTTCCAGAACCCGAGGAGCTGTGCTGACCTCCGCCTTATGGTGACCTGATTCCCGGCTTTCTCTCTCTCTCATTTCTTGCCCTACCATCTCTCTGTCCATATATATATCATTCTTTTTCTCCTGGCAAGACCTGGTTTTCTTTTTTCTCTTTTCCCACATCTACTTGGCCAAACATAGGCCCCACTGCCAAAATTTACCTCCTGTTTAACTGATCAGCTCAGACACATCACTTCCACCTTCAATCCAATTTGAAGACTCCTAGGAGAGAGGGTCTCCTGGGCCCAGCTCAGCTAGGCTTTTGCTGACTTCCTTGCAAAAGAGAGGGCTGTGGCCCCAACAGACACCCCAAATGGAGTACAATACCGCAGGAGCCAAAATACACCCGGCAAGCCTGCCTTCAAAATATATCTCCCAAAGAAATAACACAACAGAAGCAAAGAATTACCCAAGGACATCACTGGCAGCCTTATCTGTGGTGGCAAGACAGGTTGCAAACTCAAATGCCTGCAGGGACAAGAGGTGAGGATGCAAGTGAGGAAGGCAGGCGTGGAGAAGGACAATAGGGAGTGGTGGGGACTGCAGCAAAGCGGAGAGCAGGTGCTGGCTTTAAGGCCAGGCTGCTGCGACTCTGACTCGTTGCCCAGCTGCAACGGGAGGGATCTGAATGCTAAGGGTCAGACGTGAATTCTCTGGGCAAAAAATTCAAAGGAAAAACAACAGCTACAACGAAGTACTGTGTATTTCACATGAGACACATCCACAAGCCCTGATTCGACCTACGGGCACCCACTTTTGGCCTAAATGGCCCCAATCAGTGTATAAGTTAGTAGCTTATAGAGCTTATCTAGTTTTAGTAATCATGAATGTGGTAGCTAAAGTTACAGAAAACGTGGAACATAGAATAACATTGAAGATAATCGACGCTATGTATAAAAAAGGTGACTGGACAAGAACTGGTATGTAATATTAGAAATTCAAAATAATTGTGTTAAGGTAAAGGAATTTTTTCTTAAAATTCTATTTATACATACATATTACGTGTGTGTCTCCCTGTGTGTCTGTGTGTATCTCTGTGACTGTGCATGTTGTGTGTGTGTTTCTGTGTTGTGTGTGTGTGTCTGTGTGTGAAGCACTCACGAAGGAAAGTCGGCTGCCGGGTGAGGAACCGGGCAGCTGAGACGCGGGCACTGTTGGCGCCCTGCGGGGACGGTCCAGAGAGAGGTGGGTGGATGTCAGACTCCGTGCCCGAGGCTGTCTGCCAAGCTTTGTCATTCCGGTGACTCAGGGGCACTTCTTACAGTGATTGGCGATGATTGTACAGCATGGCCTAATTAAATTACTACTAAAGGCTGAAGTGTCTAAGAAAATTAGCTTCTTCAGCCAGTCAATGACAGTGTCACCTTGTCCCAGAAATGTCCTGAGGGCGTCATTCCACCCTACGGCTCCCTGGGTCCCTGGTCCCCATGTGAGAGAAACAGCTTTATGCTGCTGTTAGAGCACATTTGAACGATGGTGGGATCCCTTCCATCAGTTGCAAACTGCCTTCTTAAACACAGAGGTATTTTTGTGTCATGAAGAAGCAAAGAGCTAACAGGACATATCTGGGCAGCTCGTATCCACAAAGCGCCAGCGTCCATTGGATAAGTGCAAAGGTCACAACCTCTTCTTGATCTTGCTTTGAAATTGATCTAGGTTCACCTTCTCTACTGCCATCATTTTTTAAAATTCTCAGCCAAAGATATGTTTATTGATTTCAGAGAGAGGAAGATGGGGGGAGAGAGAGAGAGAGAAACATCAATTGGCTACCTCCTGTATGCACCCTGACTGGGGACTGAAGCCGCAACCTTTTGGTGTACAGGACGACATTCCAACCGAGTGAGCCAGCATCCATGCTCTGCGGCTGTCTTTACTGTCATCACGTGGACATAACTTCTGAATATACTGTTTATATTGCCTGTCCTCAGGCACGAGGCTCCACGAGGAGGACTTGATAGGACGTGACTTTGCCAAGTGCTCGACACCTGTTAAGAACTTTCTCGGTGACAAACAACCTCATCATGTGGGACGATCTCTCAGGAATGTGTCGGTGCCCTTCATTACTGCAATGCTTGTGCCGCTTTTTAGGCAGACCTGGGTCCAAGTTCAGAATTCCTGAAGCCAACACAGTTCCCGTTCGGCCGGCACCGCGAAGGAGAGGAAGACCAAGGAAGAGGTCAGATGAAGACAGTGTCTGATCGATTGTGAAGAAGGTGGCAGATGCGGAATGACCAGTGGGTTCCCATTGGCAATCTAGGGTCCTAGTGACATTAGCAAGAGCGGTTTGGGTGGCATCTAGAAGGTTGAAAGGCTGATAGGAGCGGGCTCAAGGAAGAACGGAAGGAAGGAAGTAGAGGCAATGAACGAACGATTCTCTAAGGGGCCTTGCTGAGAAGGAAGCAGGCGGCGGTGGCAGCTGGGTGGGGATGCAGGGTCCTGAGAGGCGGGGAGAGAAGGGTGGGATCGCCGAGGGTGGGGCGCACAACCAGATTTGTCCTTTGCACGGGGCACCCTCATGATGACCTGCGTGGCAGAGACGAGTGCCTGGGGCCTGACCCTGCCTGTCCAGCCTCAGCGGCCGCTGCAGGGTCCCCGTTCCCGGACCGGAGGCAGAAGCATGCATTCCCTTGGGGGTGGCTGCGCGTGGCTCCTGGCGGCTTTCTGAGTGTGAAGAACTTGGTGCAGCAGCAGCGCAGTCAGTGTTCGAGTTTCTTCTTGGCCATGGGAACCAGGTGTCGGACTTCAGGATCCCCCAGGTGCCTGTTGCTAGAATATTGGTTTGTAATGAAAAATCTCTTCATTCTGAGAAAAGTCCTTACAATGGCCTGCCAGGGCCCGACTCACCCGCAACAGTTCTCCGCCTGGACATTCGCCGTCCACGCATGGTTCCGCCCCGGGGCCTTTGCACTGGCCGTCCCTGCAGCCTGGAATGCTGTGCCCCGGACGGCCAGATGTCTAACTTATTCACCTCCTCCCAGCCTCTGCTCACGGGGCTACCCTGACAGCCTTCGTCCAAAACCACAGCCTCGCCCTGGCTGGCGTAGCTCAGTGGATTGAGCGCGGGCTGGGAACCAAGCAGTCCCGGTTCGATTCCCAGTCAGGGCACATGCCTGGGTTGCGGGCCAGGTCCCCGTGAGGACCATGTGAGAGGCAACCATACATTGCTGTTTCTCTCCCTCTCTTTCTCCCTCCCGTCCCCTCTCTCTAAAAAATAAATAAAAATAAAATCTTTAAAACCACAGCCTGCCCTCTCCTCCCTGTGTATTTCCCACCCCGTTCCCTAGTCCACTTTAAATGTTCCCCATTTTACTTACCATGTTTGTGGGGTTGTTCTGGAGGCAGCAGGCATCTCTCCTGCGCTCACTGATGTACCCTGGGTGACTGGCACACGGGCCGGCACATGGTAGGTGCTCAGACACTCTGCTGAATGCATGGATGTTTGGACGCCACTTTAGCCTAGTGCACAGGTTCTCTGTTCATCCTTTCCAGCTGAAGCTCATTGCCCCAGTCATCGATTGCTGTGTGAGGAGCCACCCCCAGAACTTAGTGGCTTAAGACACCCACCACTGCATTGGCTCATGATTCTTGGCATCAGTGACTTGGACAGGTCCGTCGAGGGCAGAGGCCCGCCGCTGTTGTCTGGGCTCACTCCCGTGGCCCCGCTTTCTGAGAGGACCGCTACCTGTCTGGAGACTGGTTCTGGCTGGCAGCGGGCCTCCCTCTCCACGTGGTCTCTCACCCCCCGGTGGCTGACCTCGGAGCCTTCAGGTGACATCTCAGGGCAGTGCGAGGGCAGGAAGCCTGCCAGCTCCCCGCAGCTGGTCAGCACCGGGGCTGCCGTGGGCACCCAGGTCTGGCTGGGCTGTTTGTTCTGCCACCGAATCCCTTATGACCCTGACACTGTGGGAGGCCGGAGGTGTGTGACCTATGCCTTTTGACAGCAGCCCAGGGTGCTCACCCACCCCTCCCTGAAACGGGGTGACCTTACAAGAAAATGGCTACATTCCTAGTGATCAGAGCCCTGCGCAATGGGCCTTGGTCTTCATGAAGTGCTTTGAAACACAAGTCCATACCCTGACCTTAAAAAGGTCTCCTTTCTGCAGGACGTGGGGACGTGAGGGCCGACACCTCTCTTTCAGGTGTCATTTTTCTAGCAGCGGCTTCCCTCTCCATCCCTGTGACTTGGAAGGTCACTTCGCAAGGAAGGATGACATTCCAGACCTGATGTCATCCACCAGGGGATGCGTCAGGCCCCGCGAGTGACGGCAGAGGAGGTGATGGCTAATAAATATCAGCCCCGTTTACCGATTTGATTCATCCACTTTCACAGGAGGCTTGTTGGGGGGGTCGAGGGAATGACTCACATGTCCCCTGACTGAGGCCGGCAGGGCTTCCGCCAGCGTTTTGGCCATAGTTCTGATGTTAGAGGAGACGTCTAAAGAATATTAATTCTGGCTGGGAGCTGGGTTTGGAGTTGAGTGGAAATGAAAAGCTTGGATGCATTTGTGCCCGGGCAGTGGCATTGTGAGGAGACCCGGTGCTGAGCCGAGCCAGCTGGGTGGTTCAGTTTCGTGACTATTTTTCCCGTTTCCCGTCCTTACGTCATATGCAACGGGAGGTCAGGCTACATTCTTCATTGCAAACAGCTGCTGTGCAGCGCTGCCGGGTCCCCGGTTCGCAGGCGCACTGGCGTTTTCGGGTGAGAAAACCTGCTTGTCCCCTAAATAGGAACTAAGCTTTGAGTCCCCAAGTTCTCAGTCTGTGTCCTGCAGGTCTTTTCTAAGATCAGAACTGACTTTACCCAAGTCCCCCAGTAGTAAATGCGGGGGAAGAGAATCTTTCCCAACGTTTCGAAAAGTACAGAATATTGAATTACTGTCTGGGAACAAATAATTTGTGTTACCTCTGCAGTGTCCATGTCTTCACCAAATCCCACCAACAACACACCTGTCTCCAGGTAACATGGGTTTCTTCACTCCTTCCATAAACGCACACACCAGGGGAACCATGAAGTGCCTCAGTCAGGAGGGGCTGGAAGGACTTCGGCGGGTTGCGTTGGGTGGTTAGGGACGGGGGCTGGGCCCAGGGAAGCAGGGTTTTGCTCTGGGCTGGAAGGGGAGGATTCGGGCTTGGCTGTCTTAGTGATTCTTACCCGGAAGGCGGGAGACCACGTGAGGCCAGCCCGGTACCTGGAAAGGTGGGCAGCTCCTATCAGCCAGGACGGGGACCCTGCCTGCGGTCTGACTGTCTGCGCAGTCCCCACTGCGAAGTGCTCTCATTTTTGTATCGGTGCGGCATGCACACGGGGTGCTTTTGTCTGATGGTGTCCTGTGAAATGGTCATGTCCCACGGGAGAACCCCAAGGCCCCGCTGTGAGGGCCAGGCCAGCCCTGCCGTCGGGGCTCTCCTCCTCCTATTTATCCGCGTGCTTGCTTCTCCAACACGCCATGTGGTGCGCTTTGTCTCTGACGGACGCTCGATGACACAAGCAGAGACTCACTTCGTCAAATGCAGCCTCGGGACCCTGCCTGGCCCTGCCTGGGCCCCTCAGCCGGCTCTGGCTTGCCCCGCCCCGCCCCCCAGCCCCCCACACCTCTGACGTGCGCTGGGCTCGCTTGCCGCTTGCCGGTGGGTGGTTTGATGCTGGTAAGCTCCATAAGGTCAGGGCTGTCTGTTTATCTTTTCTGATAGCCGCACCGCCTGGACCACTGCTGGTGCTCACTAAGTGTTGACGATGCTGACCATTAATCAAAGAGCTTATCCGTATGATACATACCTGCCTGGCCAGTCACACGTGGGCTTTTTTCCTAGTAGAATGTTCCAAAGTCCTGCTCCCCAGAGTTACTCTTCCAAAAGATAATTAAGAGTAGCTCCATGGACCCACCCATTATCCACTCATCCTCCATCCATCCACCCACCGTCCACTCCCCCATTTACCTGCCTACCACCCACCCGTCCATCCATCCAGCCATCTTCCCCCCACCCACCCACCATCCATCCACCCTCAGCTTTTACTAGTTTGTACTTAAATCTCATTCGGAAACTGGACATCTTTGGAAAGTTTCCTAAAGGGAAGTTTTCCTTTCTTGTTCTTCCTCGTCCGCGTGTCCGAGTCCTCGACAGTCACTGTGTGTCCGTAGCGCCACTTTGTCGGGTGTTCTGTTAACTAACACCTGGGCTGGGCTGGCGCTTCTACAGGACGGCTCCCAGCCCGGGCTGGGCTTCCCTCGGCCCCGAAAGGTGTGAGGTCCTGCCGCCTGGAAGTGCAGGAGACCGCCCGGGGCGGGGCGAGGAGGCGCGCCTGGGGATCCACACGGGGTCGCCAACTTCCGCACCGTCGGTCTCCAAGCGTCCCCCTTCTCCTGGGCCAGGGTGAGCGGGGCCAAGGTGGGCGTGGCGTGGCGGGGCGCAGTTGGGAAAGGGCGGGGCCAAGGCCGGGAGATTCGTGGGCGTGGGGAGGGGCGCGGCCTTGCAGCCCGGGCTGGAGGCGGAGCTAGTCCCTGCGCAGTTGGGACCTGGGGAGAGTTCCTAGTTCAGTGATGGCGCAGCCAGAAGGGACAAGGTGGGGAAGTCAGGAGGGGCTTGGCCAGGGACGCAGGGGGTACTTTTTTGGCCTGGGCCTTGGAAGGTGTGTGGAGAGAGTCGGAGCCCCGGGACGGGTGCTGGGGGTCAGAGTCCCTGACTGGTGAGGCCCGGGCGGGGCCCTGTTACTTGCTCCATCTCTAGAAACCAGGGATCTCGTCTCTTGTGCCCTTCGGGGTCACCTGCACAGCACCTGTCCCGAGGTATTAGGAATCCCAGGTATCCAGGTGCAAGTCTCCGTCCGACCTGCGCCCTCTCCCCGCGCGAGACACCGACGTGGGGGAGGGTCTGCGACAGAGCGCTTCCCGCCCACGCCGTCTCCGGACCTCAGCAGCTTTCAAGCTAACTGAGGCCCGTTTCTGGGTTTTATAATAGACGCTAAGTTGTCACCACTGTTCTCGGCTCTAACACTCAAAGGTAAATAAAAACGGAATAATTCCACATTTGGAATTACGGGGGGGGGGGGTGTATTGTTTATCTTATTAAAGAATTTTTGAACAGAGATCGTTTTTTAAAGATTTTTAAATATGACAGTATGTTTAAATCAATTAGTTAACCCATTCTCCACAATCACGTAAATAATGTAGCTAATTAGAAATTATATGCCAAGTACGCTGCTGAATGGTAGAAACAGAGATAATACCTAGTTATTGCCTAGATTTTTTTCAATTTAAATTTTATTTTTCATTTACAGTTTACGTTCGGTAGTATTCTGAATTAGTTTCAGGTGTGCAGCATAGTAAGAAAATCGTATCCATTACAAAGTGATCCCTGGATATTTCCAGTACCCACCCGGCAGCATACATAGTTATTGCAATATTAATATTTTTTATGCTTGACAATTAGTTGTATTTTTTTGCCCTATTAAAATTTTTTTTATTTATCCCATGGGAATAAAATTTCTTTTTGAGAAATTGCTAAAGAAAATTGCATGTTTTTGGTTCTTGGTAAAGGCATTTTTAAAAAGTAATTTTAAAACATTTAGTACTTGCAGAACATTCCCTTCTACAAAGTGCTGAGAAATATTTTTTCTTAGTGTTCTGGTCCTTTGGATGGACTTGTACCATTTGTGGACAGAAGTGGCCGCAACCGGAGGCCCATGAATGGTCATCCCCATTGGGAAGACTTGTGTGCATAACACGCCCCTTACGAGCGCATGACAATCTAATCCGCAGCGTCGAAGACAAATTGCTGTTGGAAGTGCCGGGTGGCAAAGAAGGAAGCTAAAATGTGCCTTGATGACATTGTGCTGCCTGCTGAAGACGAGTTTCTGGCGCTGTGGAAGTCTTATTTCTGCTCCTGACCACCTACATTTCACTCTTCATATTTTTATTTCAAACACAGGTGAGGAATATAAGGATTTTCGTAGCCCTCCTGGAATAAAAGAAAAGTAGGGAAAAGAATCCAAAGATGGGAGCATTCCAGAGGAAGAAATTGCTTGTGCACGCGATACAAGGAAGCTGAGTGTCACCTTATGGGGCTCAGTATTTTTATTTTGAAGGTAAATATCCTCCTACTTTAAACAATCTGTTGACACTTGGTACTGTTATGTAATAACATGGTACAGCCCATTTCCACCGCTTCTTTATTCTGTTTCATCAAAGCAAAACGACAACAAGAGCACATTTCTTCTCGATTTAGAGCTCTGCTTCGTAATCCCACCATCTTTTGCACTGGACTGGTGGCTCAGGTCGGACTCAAATGGGGAGAGTGGATTTCCTTATTTTAAAATGTTTTTCAGTGATCACATTTTAAGTTATCATGCAGTGAAATGTATACTTTTTGCTAAACAGTTCATGCCTGTCTTGCTTCGTGCATTTTGAAGCTCTCGTTAGGCAGGCACGGTTGTGAGTGGCATGTCTTCGCGGTGAATGGATCCGTTCTTCATTAGGGGGTGTTCTTCTCATCCCTGGTTATATTTCTCATTTGGAAGTCTACTTTGTCTATATTAAAGTAGCTACTCCAGTTTCTCTTGGCTAGTATTTTCATAGTACATCTTCTTTCATCCTTCTGTTTTTATTTTTAGAGAGAGGAGAAGGGAGGGAGAAAGAGAGGGAGAGAAACAGCAATGTATGGTTGCCTCTCACATGGCCCTCACTGGGGACCTGGCCTAGAACCCAGGCATGTGCCCTGACTGGGAATCGAACCGGGACCCTTTGGTCCCCAGCCCGCGCTCAGTCCACTGAGCCACATCAGCCAGGGCTTTCATCCTTCTGTTTTTAACCTATCTCTCTCATTATATTTAAGGTGGGTTTCTTTAAAAAAAAAACATGTGTTTGCATCTTCTGTATTTAATCAAATGTGGCCATCTCTGTTTCCCCACCGGTGTGTTTGCATCATTTACCAGTCACGTCGTTATTGATAGTTGGACTTCGGTCCCTGTTTTATATTTGTTTTCTGTTTGCTTCCACTATTCTTCGTTCCTCTGTCCCTCCTTTCCTGCATTCTTTTTTATTTGAGTTTTTAGTCCTTCCTTTTCACTTATCTATTGGTTTTTTGGTCCGTATCTCTTACTGTTACTTTATAGTGGTTGCACTAGGGATTGTAACATACCTGTCTAACTTTTCACAGTAATACTTAGATTTAATATTTTACCTATTCACATAAAGTGCACAAATCTTATAAACGTATAAACCCTTCACTCTCCTCCTTATATTATAGTTGTTCTATGTACAATATTATGCCTTTATTCATTAAAAATCCCAAGACAATGCAGCAGTTTTTAAAGAACTTAAGAAAACAGTCTGTCGTATTTAGTCAGATAATCCCTTTGTCCCTGAAGTGCCGGGTTTCCCTCACTTCCCGTCAGCCCGCATAACTTCCTGGAGCGTTTCTTGTTCAGCAAGCCTGCTGGCAGCAAGCTCTTAGTTTCCCTTCACCTGAGCCTGTCTTTATTTTGCCGTCATTCCCAAAGAGTATTTTCATTGACTACAGAATGTTGTCCTCCTGTCCTCTGTCCTCTGCACTTCCTGACGAGCGATCGTGGCCGTTCCGATCATTGCCTTGTAAGTCACGTGTCACTTTACCTGGCTGCTTTCAAAAGCTTTCCTTTGTCTCTGGTGTTCACCCATTTTTTTCCTGAGTGACTTTCTCCTATTCGATGTGTCATTCAGTGTCTTGAATCTATAGATCTGTGCCTTCCACCAAGTCTGAGAGTTTTGGGACATTATTTCTTCTGATATTTTTCTGCTCCAGTCTCTGTCTCTCCTCTTTCTGGGACCCCCAGGGCACAAATGTTAGACATTTCGATGTTGTCCCAGAGATCCCTGCAGCTCTGATCAGTTGTTTTTAATCATCTTTCTCTCTGTTCCTCAACTTGAATAATTTCCTCTGTTTTATCTTCACTTTCACTAACTCTTTCCTCTGTCAACCCCACTCTGCCGTTTTGTTTCAGACATCGGATTTTTCAGTTCTGCAGTTGCCATTGCTTTTTTGATAGTTTCCGTTTTCTGCTGAGAATGTCTCTCTTTCCGTTTATATGATGTGTGTTTACCTTTTCCCCACAGAGTGTAGTTACGGCAGCCGCGGTAAGGCCTCCATTAATCCCAGTATCTGGGTCAACTCGGGGTTGGTATCTATCGATTTTCATTTCCCTTGAGAATTGTTCCATTTTCCTGGTTCTTTGTAGGCTGACCAGCTTTTGACATGTTGACGATTTTGTTGGGAGACTCTGTGTCCTGATAAAATCCTCGGGAGGACGTTGGTTTATAGACGTTTAGCAGGCTGTCATCTGGTTGGGCTCCTACCACAGATTCTGTTTTTGCCTTTTGTGAGTGGTGGTTCCAGCGTCACTTAAAGTTTTAAAGTCCTTGCCACGTGCCCTGGGGTCTGTCTCACACACAGGCCACTCAGAGCTTGGCCTGGGATGCAGGCAGCTGTTTTTATTAGCAGTTCAGTCCTCACAGCCTTTGCTGTGTTGCCCTGGACCTGCCCTGCAAGTGCAGAGTTCAAGAGCAAGCCGCGGACTTGCGCCCAGTTATACATAGAATTAGGAGACGCCCCCCCTCCCCACCCGCTTCTAGTCTCTCCTCTCAGCGACTCCCGGGACACTCTCTGGCTCCCAGGATCCCCTTCCTCATTCCCATGGCTGGAAATACAGACCTTCCCTCTGACTTATAGCTGTGCTCCCTGCCACCTTACAGACCTTTGCTCTCAGGGCAGGGCCTGGAGGGAAAAAAAAATTCTTTCGCACTCTATGGTGTGTGAGAGCCCCCTTTCTTGGTCCTGTGAGCCAAACCACAGACCTGCACAGTTCCTGCTGGGGCTGCCTCAGGTCAAAGCCAGGAGAGAGAAGAGAAAAAGAAGAAAGAAAATAACTCACTCCTCCTCCCCACCCCACGACCACCTATATACAAGTAGCCTCTCGGAGTTTATTTCCCTCCCAGTCCCCTCCTCTGGTTTGCTTTCCAGAGTCCTCAAATAGCTGCTCGTTTACTTTGACTTCTTCCCTTAAAGATGTTAAAAAGCCTTAACAGTCCCTGATTGAGACTCTACCTAAATAATACTCCTGTTCGGTGGAAAACCGATCGTTTTCTCCCTCTGTCTTCACAGGTGTCTCCATGTCACGCGTTGTGCAAACCCTCAAATAGCAACATTTGTGCTCAGAGCACAAAGGAACACGCTGCACACACTTGCCTCCTTTGCCCAATCTGTGGCCTGGGTCCCCTGAAGAGGCGTTCTCAAGAAAACACTCTCCTTACGCAAACAGTGAAAAAAAGTAAGCCCGTTCAGGAGAATGCGTCTGTTCTTTCGACAGTTGCCAGGTCGGCCTCACGTTTATTCTGCATCCTTTACTCCTCATTTTGTTGGTCTAAATATGGGGCAGTACAACCTAGGAATTGAATTGCATTTTGGTGATAGTGTTTTGCCTTCATTAGCATATGATTACATCGCAACAGGAGGTCTCACTTCCATTAAACACAGCTCCTGGCCTGTCTGCATGGGGGTGTCAGGGCCGCGGCTCCCCCCAAACGCAGGCCAGGTGTGTTGTTTGCGAAGCCCCCAGTTTTTAGAGGGAAGAACAGACACATTGGTTTGAAATGAGAAATGTCAGGTGTAGCTGAGGAACTGGATGGTTTCATTGAGACTGAAAGTTTCTAAGTGTGAGCAGGACTTAGAGTTCCATCAGAGACTGTCTCGGTTCACCTCGGTCTGAATTTTCATGCATACATTTGACCTGTTATGAGAAATGACTTGATTGTCCTTCATTCTCTTTCTTCCCCTTCCTTACCACTTAATAGTATGACACACATTAAAAAATATAATTTATGCCCTGGCCAGTGTGACTGAGTTGGTTGGAGCGTTGTCCTGTAGCTGAAGGGTTGCAGGTTCAATTCCTGATCAGGGCACATACCTAGGTGGCAGGTTTGATCCCCGGTCGAGGCGCATACGGGAGGCAACTGTTCGATATTTCTCTCTCATGTCGATGTTTCTCTCCCTTCCTCTCTCTCTAAAAGCAATGAAAAAATGTCCTTGAGTGAATATATACACACACTATTATGTATATAAATATATATAATGTATATATAAGCCCATATATAACATTTATCATCTGATTATGAATTTATAATTTATAATCTATAAATATATAATATATATAAGCCCATATATAAAATTTATCATCCGAGAGGCATTATTTCTATAAACATCATTTCTCTCTAAGAACTGTGATGGATGGAACTTGTTTAGGTTGAGAATATAGAATTCCATATAGAATCATGGGGAAGCTGCAGTTCTGAGGTCTGATGACTCACCCACTACCCGGGTGACAGACAGTTTCTTAATCTCTCAGCGTGACAGTTTTCTCACCTGTAAAAGGGGAACTGCATTCGTTCTTATCATCCTGAGGATTACAGGAGATGACAGGAAAATATGCTGAGCACGGTGTGTGGTGTGGAGTGGTGAGCACCAGGCAGGGCCAGCTCTCAGGGTTGTCCTCTTGATGTGGCCACCATCACTGCCCAGGGACAGCACTGCTCTCCACGTGCTGGCACTGGCGGGGGAATCAGACTCAGCCCTGCAGCCGGGTCGTGGGGGCAGAGACACATGAGCACATCTTCATGAAGCCCAGCGTCCGTCACCAGAGCACGGCTCCGTTTTCAGTCCACACGGTCTCAGCCGCAGTGACTGGCCTGGAGGATGCTCTTCCCATGACTCCAGCTCTTTGGTGGCTCCCTGGGCACTTTGTCCCTTTGGGTTTTTCTGGGGGAGCGGTTACATCTAAAATAATGGCAGCTGTGGCGTCTACAGTCCATAAAAAGGAAATCTCATAAAAGCTACCTGGGTATTCTGCATGTAACAGTCTCAGAATAAATATTCCTGATGGACTCAAGTTTTATTAGATTTAGAAGCAGTTAAAAAGTTTTTAACAAGGGTGGTTTTCCTTTCTTTCCAGTTCCTCATTTAAAAAACAAACAAACTGATATACCTCCTCCAGGAGCCCCGAAGCCCATATGGAACGCCTCCTTCGGAGCCCCGAAGCCCATATGGAACGAGAACCCTAGGAAACCAGTGTGTAGCTGCAGTGGGCTGGGTCTGCCATGAACACAGTGAAGCACTGTTAACATTCTACCTCCAAAGAAAGAAAAACAGCAGTATTTGTTTTCTTAAAGACGTGGAGAAATCAGTAGACCTCGTGGAGTTCATGCATCAACTGCTGGTTCTGCTCTGCCCAAGGAGACGACTTTGTGTTCCAGCTCCAGCCAGTCTAGCTGGGGAAACACAGTCTTCGAATTCTTACAGAAAGGGAAAGTGCACTCCCAAAGCCAGAGCGGAGCTGCCTTATATAGACACAAGTCCCCGCCCCTGGTCCCTGATTAGCCTATCCTCATGTAAATGAGGACTTCAAATCCTCAAAGTTTGATTGGTCCAAAAGAAACTTTCCTGATTGGTCAGAACGGAGCTGTTCTGATTGGTTGGTAAAGATATTGACAGGTGGGGACATAGCTGTGCACTTTTTTCTTTTTTTAAGTATATTTTATTGATTAGGCTATTACAGTTGTCCCATTTTTTTCTCCCCTTTATTCCCCTCCATCCTGTACTCCCCCTCCACTAGCATTCTCCCACCTTTGTTCACGTCCATGGGTTGTATATATAAATTCTTTGGTTTCTCTATTTCCCATGCTATTCGTAACCTCTGCCTGTCTATTTTGTACATTTATGTTTGTTATTCCCTGTACCTTTTCCCCCATTCTCCCCCTGCCCCTTCCCTGCTGTGGTTTTGTTCCTGTTCGAGTGATTTGCTTAGTTTGATTTTTTGTTTTTGCTTTTGTTTTAGATTTGGTTGTTGATAGTTGTGAGTTTGTTGTCATTTTACTGTTCATATTTTATATCTTCTTTTTCTTAGTTAAGTCCCTTTAACATTTCATATAATAAGGGCTTCGTGATGATGAACTCTTTTAACTTGACCTTCTCTTGGAAGCACTTTATCTGCCCTTCCATTCTAAATGAAAGCTTTGCTGGATAGAGTAATCTTGGAGGTAGGTCCTTGCCTTTCATGACTTTGAATGCTTCTTTCCAGCCCCTTCTTGCCTGCAAGGTTTCTTTTGAGAAATCAGCCAATAGCTTACTGGGCACTCCTTTGTAAGTAACTGTCTCCTTTTCTCTTGCTGCTTTTAAGATTCTCTCCTTATCTTTCATCTTGGCTAATGTAATTATGATGTACCTTACTGTGTGATTCCTTGGGTCCAACTTCTTTGGGAGACTCTGAGCTTCCTGCATTTCCCAGAAGTCTATTTCCTTCACCAGATTGGGGAAGTTCTCCATTATATTTTCAAATAAGTTTTCCATGTCTTGTTCTTCCTCTTCTTTTGGCACCCCTATGAACATTTAAAGTTGTTGCAGAGGTTCCTAAGCCTCTCCTCTCTTTTTTGGAATTCTTGTTCTTCATTCTGTTCTCGTTGAATGTTTATTTCTTCCTTCTGTTCCAAACCATTGACTTGAATCCTGGTTTCCTTCCTGTCACTGTTGGTTTCCTATATGTTTTCCTTTATTTCACTTTTCTTAGCCTTCACTTCTTCCTCTATTTTGTGACCATACTCAACCATTTCTGTGAGCATCCTGATTACCAGTGTTTTGAACTCTGCATCTGATAGGTTGGCTATCTCTTCATCACTTAGTTCTATTTTTGGAGCTTTCATCTGTTCTTTCATTTGGGCCATATTTTTTTTTTTTCTCAGCATGCCTCTTACATAGTAAGGGGCGAAGACTTAGGTATTCGCCAGGGCGGGGTAACCCACATCACTTTGTTGTGGCGCTGTCTGTAGGGGAGGGGTCCAAGGGGGAACAATGCTGCTTGCTTGGTTCTTGGCTGGCTTTCAGTCACTTCCCCCGATAACCACAATCAAATTGGGCCCTTCTGGTGCTGATTCCCAGGTGGATGGGTTTGTGTTCATTCTAGGATCCTGTGGGTCTCTCCAGAAAATTCTACTTTGAGGCTGGGAGTTTCTCCCGCTGCCGCCTCAACCCCCACAGGTTTTTTCAATTAGAGGTTATGAGGCTTTATTTCCCCGAACTGGAGCCCTGGGTTGTGTGGTCTGTTTTGCTTCCCAGTTGTTCCTCCTGCTTTATCTGCACGAGAATGTGGGACCGCCTGCTCCACCAGCCGCTGCCTTGCCGCGAGTCCTCTCTGCCCAGCGGCCTGTCTCCGCCACTCCTACCGGTCTGGGTGAGTGTTTCTTCTTTAACTCCTTGGTTGTCGGACTTCCATACAGTTTGATTTTTCTGGCAGTTCTGGATGTTTTTTGTTTTTAAATTGGTTATTGTCCTTCTTTTGGTTGTGCAAGGAGGCACAGTGTATCTACCTACGCCTCTGTCTTGGCCGGACGCCCCTGTGCATTCTGGATTGGCTGGGGTGAGCCTCAGTCCTATTGGTCGAAATGGGATTCCGGGAACTCGTTTATAGGAGCCGGCTCAGATATCAAAACCACAGTGCACAGCGCAGGCAAGCAGTTCAGTGCAAAGGCAGGTAGTTTAGTGCATACTTCTCCCTGAAGTGCCATTTGCATGACAGGCTCCTGGGTAGAAATGGCTGCTAGGCTCTGTTTCGGTTTGTTGTTGTTGTTGTTTTAATTAGGGTCCAGGTAGCCACCAGGAGCCCTTCTTCGTAGGTATCTCCTTTATCAGGCTTACATATGTTTTCATGAAAAGGCAGGGCTCACAGAAGCGCTTGGGAGAGAGCAGGTCCTGCCAGGCAGGGGAGGAACTGATGGCAGCGGAGCTATTAGCGGTTGCCAGATGAGTTAAGGCTTCAAGACCTTGGCATGAGCCCTGGAGTGGATTGTTTTTGCCCTTCGGTGCTGCTCTCACCTCTGCTCTCCCCTTCTCCTCAGGACAGCCGTTACAATACACAGCAGCTCTCTGATGGCCGTTGTTTTGAGTTGTCAGAAAACAACTGCAAAAGAAAGTTCCCGTTTGGCCATTCTTATATGCTGTCACCCTGTATTTCCTTCTCTCCACGTTGTCCCCATTCTTTCTGCCAAGTAGCATGTGGCAGGGTTTTGTCTGTGGGACCCTGGCATATCACAAAAGCCATCACTCTGGGTTTTTTGTAGTTCTTCAGGTTTTACTAAGGAATTGAGCTTCTGGAGGCCTTTTCCACTTGGGGCACCCTGCAGCAAGCACAAGGTCACCAAGCAGGTTGTTCATAACCAGAGGAAGCCCTGCGTCACATCTGGACTTGGGCACATATTTAGCATCATGAGGCTAACGCAGAGATTGAGGAAGTAAAAGGAGGAAATTGTTCTAGCAATGCATGTGGTCACACACTGCTTCAGGTTTGATCTTTGTAGCAATAGATGCATTATTTATTTATTCAAAGATTTTATTTATTTATTTTTACACAGAAGGGAAGAGAGGGGAGAGAAACATCAATGTGTGGTTGCCTCTCACGTTGCCCCCACTGGGGACCTGGCCTGCAACCCAGGCATGTGCCCTGTCTGGGAATCGAACCAGAGACTTTTTGGTTCACAGCCCACGCTCAATCCACTGAGCTACACCAGCCAGGGCACATTATTTTTTTTTAAACAGATGCAATTTAAAACAGTGAACTTGAGATACTCATGAATGTGACCATTTAAAAAAAAAGAAAGTCACTCAGAAGGATATTTTATGGGACTGACTTTCAGTTAGGCACAAAGGCAAAAACGATCCACCACTGGAGCAAGGGGGTCACTTTCCAAAGCCTCAAGGGCATGTGTGGAAAATGCTAAGAGTTCGTGCCCCACTGCAGCCTGAGTGGGCTGAGATTTTAGGGGATCATGCCAGGTGAGCTAGGAAAGCCAGTGCCTCCCCACTGTGTCTGTCCCTCCTGCGTGTCTCCTCGATTCTCACACCCACCACACCCCCACTGCTGACACCGGAACTGTGGGTTCTTTTGCCACCAAGGAACTCTCTGCGACACCAGCTGGGTGTCCCACAGTTTCACTGAGTGTTGACACCATCTGCCTGGAGACAGCGTCAGACCCCACAGGGCTCCATCCCACGAGACTGCCACTGCCACCGCCCCACCTGAGGGGCCAGTCACAAGTCCAGCTTGTCCCCTGTGCTTCTGACTGATTGGCTATACATCTGAGGTTCCCACGATCCCCTCTTTGGGCCTGATTAGTTTGCCAGAGCTCAGGGAAACTCATGCTACCAGTTTATTAAGGGATGTGATAAAGGATGCAGACGAACAGCCAGATGAAGAGACACAGGGCGAGGTCTGGGAGGGTCCCCAGCGCTGGAGCGCCTGTCCCGTGGAGTTGGGGTGTGTCACTTCCCCGTGTGGACACGTTCTCCAGCCCCTGTGCTGTTGGGGTTTTGTGGAGGCTTCGTCACTTCGGCGGGACCCATCATTAACTCCATTTCCAGCCCCTGTCCTCTCTCTGGAGAGAGGGAGGCGGGGCTGAAACCCCATGGTTCCACTAGTCCCGGCTTGGTCTTTCCAGTGCCCAGCCCCTTCCACCAGCCCACGCAGAGTCAGCGCGTTAGAACAAGAGGTGTGCCCGTCACCCAGGAAATGACAAAGGTTTTAGGAGCTTTGTGTCAGGAACCGGGAACAGAGACCAGTATATACTTCTTATTATAAATCACAATGTCACATGAAGAGTAGGCACGTTAACGGCATTAAAATGTTAAATGCGTCTCTCCATCAAGTGAAGAGACCAAAACAACCCCCAAACCTGGATTCTTTCCTTTCCTTGGTGGGCCATGTTTAAGGGTTAACTTTAACTTTTACATCTTGTGTTAATGATCCTCATCTGTCTCTCTAAAACCTCTTTTCTCACCTAAACTGCATTTCCAGCCATGGAGTTCATTTCCAAAAGAGCACTTGGCAGCTTCAGCCTTCTTGGTCCAGTCCCCCCACAGCTGGCTCTGCCTCGGTGCCCCTGACCCCACCCCGCCCCATGGCCCCAGCCTCAACCTAAGATGCGTCATCTGTGAGTCACGGCTCCCCTGCTCAGCCAGAGTTCACTCAGTGACAAGGTCGGAGCAGCACTTCCCGAAAAGCCCTTCTGTTTGTTCCCTCTCCATTTTTCAGTGCGGTCTCTACTCCCAGGCTCCATTTTCTGCAGGAGCCAATATGAGAATCTGGCAATAAATGCATTATTTTTCTGCTGAAAATTCTCTGGCCAACTCTCCCAAGACATGCTGTCTAAGGCCCAGGAGGTGAACATGCTGTGCTCCTGCCCCATCGGACCGCGCGGGAAGTGTGAGGTTTGGGCGCCACTTTTGGCAGTCCACACTGTGTCCAGACGATGGCTGGGTCTGGACACTGTCTCTTGGACCGAGGGACCACTGAGGCGGCAGTTCGCTGGTCCCACCAGGGAAGGATCATGTTCTGGGGCTCCAGGAAAGTCACGGCCAGTCTAGACAGTTTGCCATTCTGCCCAAGTCCTTGGAAATCATTGCCGTGACTGTCATGTCCTCTGTGCCTTAAAAACGGCCTTGGTCGTCAGCGTGGTTCTTCCCGTCCTTGTTTCCTGTCCGTGGGCACAACTTCTACATCATCAATAGACTGCTAAATTGCTGGGGGAGGCTGCTGCTCACAGGGTAGCTCCTATTTCACTCTCTTTAATTTGGGGACACATCAACCTTGGAGAGTGGCACCTCAGGGACACTCTGACTGACTTAGTTACCGGCTCCACCATCTCCGATGTCTCCCTCTTCCCCTTCCACAGAAGAAGAGGCAGCTGTTTGATGGTCTGGGGTTCCTTTGCAGCCCAGGGCTTTCTCCCTCGCTCCCAAACCAGACGTCCACACCAAGGGGTATCTACTGCCCTCTTGTGGTGGAGGGGTTTTATTCTTTCCAGTTTATTGTCTGACTTAGAAGTTCCTAACGAAATCTAAAAGATCCAGTGGTAAAGAGCAAACACCTGCACTTGCTGGGTAGCTCAATTGCTTAAAGTGTTGCCCCTGATGCACCAAGGTTGTCGATGCACCAAGGTTGTGGTTCGCTCCCCAGTCAGGGCACATAAGTCAGGACACATGCCAGAAGCACCCAGTGAACGCATGGATACAACGTGATCAGTGTCCTGCTTAGTGAGAGCAAGAGAAAGGCAGGAAGGGAGGGGGAGGGAAGTTGCTCTGAGTGTGAAATGTTTATTTTCTCCCCTGATAGGGATTGGAAAATGTCAGTTCAAATCGAAGTAGATAGATTGTCCTAGGGAAAAAAGATGAGAGACTATGAGAGCGAGTTTTTCCTTCTGCCGTGAACGCTGACACGGAGCTGCCCTGAAGCCACAGGGATGAACGGTGGGTTTTATTATTTTTTTAAATGTAGAAGTATTTCCTAATTGTCTTCAGAAGCTGTTTGTCTAATCAAAAAATAAAACATAAACATAAAGCTATGGCTTTAGAGTGTGGCTTGCCCCCGTGAGCCTGGGGATCGGCGTGGATGTAAAACCCTGGAAATGCGGCCCCGAGCCCACCCGAGGGGCAGAGGGCCAAGCTGGAGCTAGGGGTGGGGGGTGCACTGCGGAAAAATGGAAAAACGGTTGGCGGCAGGGGGGGGGGCAGGAGGAGGGCTGGGCCCCCAAGGAGAGAGCAGCGAGGTTCTTAGCCTGCATGGATTTTCCCCTGAGCATTCACTTCCGTGTAACGGGTCCGGAAAATGAGTGCTCTGTCAAGGTGGATACTTTTTAAAGTAGACGAGCAAGGAAAGTGCCCCCGTGGCCAGCTCGCTTCATTTACTCTCTAGCCCTTCAGTCATTAAATCATTCACTTGTTCATTGTACTTTTTTTTTAAAGATTTTATTTATTTATTTTTAGACAGAAGGAAAGGGTGGGAGAAAGAGAGGGAGAAAAACAGCAATGTATAGTTGCCTCTCACATGGTCCTCATGGGGACCTGGCCCGCAACCCAGGCATGTGCCCTGACTGGGAATCGAACCGGCAACCCTTTGGTTCACAGCCCGCGCTCAATGCACTGAGCTACACCAGCCAGGGCTGTTCATTGTACTTTTATTGAGCACCTGCTATATGCTGGGCACTCTGCTGGGTGCTGGGGAGACAGCCGTGAACAGAACAACCCGCAGTCTCTGCCCTTAACATTAAAAACAAATTATTTATTTTTCAAAATTGTGGTAAGTTATATGTAACAGACCATTTGTCATTGTCACCATTTCTAAGTGTGCAGTTCAGGGGCATTACGTGCATTCACGCTGCTGTGCAGCCAGTGCCACCGTCCGTCCCCGGGAGTCTTGTCAAAACTGGAACTCAGGCCCTGGCCACCTCCTTTCCGCCTCCATCTCTGTAGACTGGCCTGCGGCGGGGCCCTCTGAGCCCCTCGGGGTGCGCGTTCTCGGCCCCCTTCATTTGTTCCCTCCTTCAGCTCGTGGTCGCTGGCATTTCCCGGGGTACCGCGGAGAGTCAGGCGGCAATGCACCGTCAGGCTGTGATTACGGTGAGTTCTCTCCAGGACACACTGCGTGCAACAGTCTGTGCCGCTTAGCTTTGTCACTGTCAAGGCCATTTTCTGGTGTGAAGGCTCTGTGCCTCTTCTGTCCCATGGAGATGGGGTTGGGGGAGGAGGGGAGGGGCACATTTCAGCTGACAGCTTCCCCCTGTGACTCCGCCTCCCCACTGAAATTCCCACTCACCCTGAACAGCCTGTTGGGGTCCTGTCCCCGCCCCGGGTGTGCATAGGTGTTTGGTAACCCCCCTCAGAAAGACTGAAGCGTGTAGTCAAGTAGCCTTGGTAATAAGTACATAATTAATGTGTAAACTCTGAACTTTGAATCCTTTTCTTAATTCTTTTGTCCGTATCTTCAACTTCTTTGTCCTGCTGACCTCCTGTCACCCCCTTCTGGAAAACCCCTCCCCGGGGACAGTCCCTGGGCCTCCTGAGCCCTGGCTGGAACCGCAGCCCCACAGCAAATATGGACCTGCCCCTGTGGGGTGAAGGGTTCACCAGGCCTCCAATAAAATGAGCTCCTTATTCCCCGTCCTCCAGCCTCCCCTGCACGTCCCAGGCCCCCCAGAACCTTTCTCTCTGCCCAGCCCCCCTCCCCTGCTCCCCGTTCCAGACTCTCTCCAAAACCTGCACTCCTCTTGGCTCAAGCCAGTCCAATTGGAAGAGAACCCAAACCCACCCCTCAGCTAGGTTTGCCAAATTTAGAAAATAAAAAAAAGAGAATGCTCAGGTAAATTTGAATTTCAGATCTAAAAAAAACATCGTTTTGAGTAAAAGCATGTCCCAAATAATGCACGGGACCTATGTATACTGAGAAATTATTCATTGTCTGCCGGCAGGTTGAATGTAATGGGGCGTCCACATTTGACCTGACGACCCACCCAGACCCCGCGTGGCCACCAGTCCCCACACCCTCTGCTTTCGTTCTCTGCATGACCTCTGAAAGGACACTCGCTGGAGGACACGCGCTGTCACTTCCCATGAGGTCAGCACTCCCAGGAAAGGGCTCCCGTGAAGGTGGCTGGCTGCCTTGCTGCCAGACCCGGTGCACATGTTTTTATTGATTATGCCATTACAGTTGTCCCGATTTTTCCCCCTCTGCCCCCTCCACCCAGCACCCCTGCTCCCTCAGGCCGTCCCCCCACCATTGTTCGTGTCCATGGGTCACGTGTGTAAGCTCTTTGGCTTCTCCGTTTCCCATTCTGCACTTTACATCCCCTTTGTGGCTGTTCTGCAACCACCTGTTTGTATTTCTTCATCCCCTCCCCTCCTCGCCCGTTCTCCCACATCCCCATTCCATCTGGCAACCGTCAAAACTCTCTGTGTATCCATGATTCTGTCTCTGTCCTTGTTTGCTTAGTTTGTTTTTTAGATTCAATTGTTGATAGATATGTATTTACTGCCATTTTATTGTTCCTACTTTTGATCTTCTTTTTCTTAAATAAGTCCCTTTAACATTTCATATAATGCTTGGTGATGATGAACTCCTTTAGTTTTTTCTTGTCTGGGAAGCTCTTTATCTGCCCTTTGATTCTAAATGATAGCTTTGCTGGGTGGAGCAATCTTAGCTGTAGGTCCCTGCTTTTCATGACTTTGAATATTTCTTGCCAGTCCCATCTAGCCTGCAAAGTTTTTTTGGGGAAATCAGCTGACAGTCTTATGGGAACTCCCCTATGGGTAACTAACTTCTTTTCTCCTGCTGCTTTTACGATTCTCTATCTTTAACCTTTGACATTTTGATTATGATGTGTCTGGGAGTGAGCCTCTTGGCATCCATCATAATTGGGACTCTCCATGCTTCCTGGACTTGCATGTCTATTTCCTTCACCAAATTAGGGAAGTTTTCTTGTATTATTTTTTCAACTAAGGTTTCAATTTCTTGCTCTTCCTCTTCTCCTTCTGGCCCCCCTGTGATACAAATGTTGGAATGCTTGAAGTTGTCCCAGAGGCTGCTTACACTATCCTCACTTTTTTGGATTCTTTTTCCTTCTTGTTGTTCTGACTCGTTATTTTTTGCTTCCTTATGTTCCAAATCATTGATTTGATTCTCAGCTTTATCCACTCTACTATTGATTCCCTGTAAATTATTCTTTATTTTAATTAGTGTATCCTTCGTTTCTGACTGTATCTTTTTTTTTTAAGATTTTATTTATTTAGTTTTTAGAGAGAGGGGAAGGGAGGGAGAAAGAGAGGGAGAGAAACAGCAATGTATGGTTGCCTCTCACATGGCCCTCACTGGGGACCTGGCCTGCAACCCAGGCATGTGCCCTGACTGGGAATCAAACCGGGACCCTTGGTTCACAGCCTGTGCTCAATCCACTGAGCTACACCAGCCAGGGCAGTCTGACTGGATCTTTTTTAGGCTGCTGAGGTCCTCATTAAGTTCCTTGAGCATCCTTATAACCAGTGTTTTGAACTCTGCATCTGATAAACATCTGATGAACTCTGCAATCGCTCATCTCCATTTTGTTTAATCCTTTTTCTGGATTTTGATCTGTTCTTTCATTTGGACCGTGTTTCTTTGTCTCCTCATTTTGGCAGCCTCCCTATGTTTGTTTCTATGTATGAGGTAGAGCCGCTTTGACTCTGTGTCTTGGTAGCATGACCTAATGTAGTAGGTGTCCCGCAGGGTCCAGTGGCACAGTACCCCCCTAGCACCCAAGCTGAGTACTCAAGGTGCGGCCTTCATGTGGGCTGAGTGCTCCCTCCTGTAGATGAGTCTTGATTGCTGTCAGGAGGTCGATGGGAGGGATTTACCCAGGCCAGACAGCTTCAAGGATTGGCTGTGACCCCCTGTGAACATTTTATTGTCACCTCTCCAGCTTCTTGGTGGCCTCTGATGGTCCCCACTCTCACCTGCTGGATTTCGGAGATGCCCCACCCCGGCCCCGTCCATCCTCTCCCCCTCCACGTGGCCCCTCCGCTGGGGCATCCCACAGCGTCCCACGCTGACACTGGAGCACAACTTCCTCCTCCAGGGTCTTGGCTCCGTGGGTGGTACCACTGCCCCCCAGATGCCCAAGCCAGGAGCCAGAGCCCCGCCCCCATGAATCCCTCACCTGGAGGAGCCCCAGTCTATTTAACCTCTTTTCCTCACTGTAGTCAGAGAAATCATCCTAATGTGCAAATCCGATCAAAGCCTTTCCCTAGCTCCTCATCCAGTGTCCACAGTTTAAAATTCTAGCTTCTTAACATGGCTTATAAAATCTGGATATCTAGTCCTGACTGACCCCACAGCATCCTTCATGTTCCCTCCATCCCAACCATTGGCCCTCCCTTCCATTTTCCTGAGCCCTTTGCTCCTGGGAAGCACACAGCCTGATATCTCCTGCTCATCCCCAGGAAGCCCCTGCCTGCCCAGAGCATGCCCCCAGCCAGCACGGGCACATGCGCAGCTCTCTCCCCAGCCCCAAAGCTCCAGGAGGGCTGCGCAGCCAGTCTGGCACACAGTGGGTCCAGGTACCACTGTGTCTCTCTCCAGGTGGTGCTTGTCAGTCCCTCCGGCGGCAGGCGGGTCCTGTCCCTTTGTGTCTTTGCCTGATGGCTGGTTCAGAGCACCCAGCTCAGTGGAGGGTCTTTGTATTTCGGAGTCAGCCCCTCAGTGGGTTCGTCAGAATCTGCCTCTTCAGTGAATTTGTGCAAGACAAGTTTGCCAGGCTTCGGTGACAATCAGTGTGAAATACAGCTATTGCAGTCAGTACGGATATTAAAACAGGGTTCGTTTGTGTGTGACCAGCACATCAGTCGTTGGGAGCAGAAGGAAATCCCACACTCCGCACTGTGCGCGTCCCTCGGCACGGACGTCTGCTTCCAGGGCCCCCAAAGAGCGGCACGGGATTTCATTATTAGCCTGTATGATTTGCCACTGCCAGAATGTTACGAAGTTTTTTAAATAAACTATTTTTCTTAGATTTTTTTTTGAGAAAATGAAAACTTTGTGTTTTATTTAAGAGTCCTTTTTAAAAACGTAGATAACGATCACTCTCGTGGCCCCACCGCATGAAACTCACCGGAGCTGTGGCCCATGGGTGCGGCCCACCCACGGTGGAAAGATCTGCCCTGCACGGGGGGGGGGGGGGGAAGACACCCACCTTTGTCGGCAGACACCCCTCACATCAGAAGTTTCCATCAGAGTGATGTCTTCCACCACAGAAGAAAATCAAAATGTATCTCAGAAGTAACCTAAGCTTGCTTTTAAACATTTAGAAAACTATTTCCAGCACGTATTCCCTGAATGTGTTCACTTATTTTGATCACAGAAGTTTACATGCTCAATTTTTATTAAGCCCGATAATTGGATTTCCTAAATAAGCCCCCAGAGAGGATCGTTTTATTCTGTTTTGCTGTCCTTTCTTCGTTAACCATCATTCAGGGGAAAGATGACTCATACTCCAGATTCCTGTTTTTCATGTATGACTTTTACCCATTCTACCAACACCCACTAGACAAATCGCCACCCAGCCCATGCAGTCCAGGCGATAAGAGTCTCTGTCGGAGCAGCAGAGTGAACTGGATTCTCTGTGTTTATGGTCTAGGACGAAGGCGTTGAGGTGGGTTCTCACGGGTGACCCACATCTCTGGGGCAGGACCATTCCTCTCAAGTGTGCGGACAAAGGACAGCAGAGGATGAGACACCAGGTGTCCGAGCCGGAAGGGGAAGCCACGTTAGAATTTACAGCGTCGTGGGGTGGAAGGGGAAGAAAAGATTCCACCCAGCCCTGTTTCTGCAGTGGCTCTATAAACTCCCTGAGCTCCGTTCTGCCTCCTGTTGTAAAAAGATCGAACCCCCGGTGGTGGTGTTCTTGCCAGAATGCCAGGTACACAAGATTAAAATCCAAGTGGAGGTACTTTATTTCAATTAAAACAACGTTTGTCCTGGCCGGGTGCTCGGTTGGTGTGATGTCCCGATACACCAAGGTTGTGGGTTTGATCCCCAGTCAGGGCAGTACAAGAGTCAACCAATGAACGCATAAATAAGTGAAGCAACCAATTGATGTTTCTCTCTCTCTCTCACTCTCTCTAAAATCAATCAATCAATAAAAAATATTTTCTGAACACATATAATTATATCATACACCAAGCATAAAACAAAATACATTCTTTAAAGAAGGGGGAGGAATACCTATTATTTCATTGAATTTCTTTCGGACAGTAACTTTCTTGCTGAAGTTTAATTCTAAATCAAGCATGATAGAATCACCAGTGGAGTCATCTACAATTGACTGCTTTTTCAAAAATATATTTTATTGATTATGCTATTACAGTTTTCTCCCTTTGCCCTCCCCCACCTAGTATCCGCCTTCCCTCCAGCAGGCCCTCCCTTAGTTCATGTCTGTGGGTCATGCATAGAAGTTCTTTGGCTTCTCCATTTCCTATACTATTCTTAACATCCCCCTGCCTATTTTGTACCTACCAATTATACTTCTTAATCCCTGCACCTTTTCCCCCATCCTCTGCCTCCCCCCCGAGCTGATCACCCTCCAAGTGATCCCCATATTTATGATTCTGTTCCTGTCCTGCTTGTTTGCTTAGTTTGTTTTT
>PVJI01008317.1:0-71877 GCA_004026765.1 Micronycteris hirsuta | reverse complement strand
AAGAGTAGTTTCCAAATTGATTGTTTCCTGTGAACGTATAAAACTGTGTTTTTTAAAAACTTATGATCACTTACTGTTCTTCTCTATATTTTATTTAATTTCTTTGTTTTAAATTTACAGTATTTATTGTTATTGATATATTTATATAGAAACATATATATGTATACATGTATACAAGTATATATGTATGCATACATATATATGCATACATACATATATATGTATACATATTCTTTCCTTCTCTCTCCCTCCTCCCTCTCCTATTCTCTCTTTCTCCCTTCCTCCCTCTTTAGAATTGTATACACACACACACAGACACACACGTATAGTATACACACACACACATATATTTTTTTGAAAAAAATCTTGGTGAAAAAAATCCATAGAAATTTTTCCAAAAAAGTTTGTAACAGTATATTTGAGACAAATATTGTCTATTATTTGTTTAAGTAACTTTATTTAACTATGATATGCACATATAAAATTACTTAAATCATAAGTGAGTTGCTTGATGTTTGTTAAATGATGCTTTGACTTTATTAGTAAGAGCAGAAACTGCCTTGCCATAATTTCAAATGTTCTAAGGGTGTTCACTTGCAGCACTACTGCTGCAGACTGTGATGAACGTAAGGGAGGGTGATAGAATTAAGACAGCATTCTGTTTTAGGAAGGAAGAGGAAGATAAGCCAGATGGGTGTGTGTTTGCTCGCTTTGAAAACCTAGATGGTGTAGAATCCATACAGGCGAACAAGGGAAGAGAGATGCTGAGGCAAGTTGCTTCTGCCGCCACCTATCGGCCTGAAAGGAAGTCCTGAGTCTCCTCCAGTGACATCTCAGTTCTCCTTTCCACTCCTAGTTTTTTGTGGGCCATTGAACAAGTGGTGAGGATCCTGAATGCTTGGCGGGGATCTTTTTCAGCTTTCCCACCATGCCTTTTCTTTGGAAAATCTGTGACCTTGTACATAGAGGTGAAGGCTTTGTCACGTGTGGGTGTAGTTTCTCCAAGCCCTCCATCCCTGCCTTCCAGTCTGTGGTATACTTGAAACTGCTGAAGGTCCTAGGAAAGAACAAGGATGTGGATGCAGGTTCTCAGATTTCCACTCTTCCAGTGGGCCACACATGGCTATGAACAAGGCATTAAAGTTTGGCTTTATTCCATGGTGTGTTTGCCCCTCAGCACATTCAGTGGCCACTGGAAAGGAAATTCCCACGGATTGCCTCTCGCCTGGAACCCCACATCCCCTTTTGGAATTTCTGTCTGTGGGTTTCTCTCTTTGAGTCCTCAGAATTCTGGTGGTAAAAAAACAAAGAAAACAAAAAATATATAAACAACAGACATATATATGCATGCACACATACATATATGAAAAATAAGATTTTGTAATTTGCACTGCTTTTACTCTTTGCTAGAAAGGGAAATTTGATCCTTGAAACCCAAACTGGAAGACCCTTAGTGAGACCTCAATTTCTGTTCATTGAAATATAAAGACTTTATATCTGATTATCTTTTTTTGTGTCCCTCTTTCAGAGATTAAATTGAGGGCCTTTTATTTACTTTATACCATTATGAAGAAATTTATATATATATCTACACACACACACACACACACATATATATATATACAAATTAATATGTATAAGATAAGCTTCCTGGAATTGTTAAGGCATATTTTGAATCGTGTTTTGGATCTTTACCAGTTTTATAATATTATGATTCTGAAAGAATATTAGCTAATTCAGAAAACTGAATTTATTTGTTTAAGTTTGAAAGGTAGAAAGACATAGTAATAAAGTTGAATTGCAATGAACCTAGGATTCAATTGTTAAGCTAATAGGGATATACAAAGTCACCTCTCTTGGACTAATCTGATTCTGAAAATTCTCTGGACAAAAATCAGATAGATTTTTCTCTGTTATCCACTTAAGTATCCATGACAAATACATTTTAGCAAGACAGAGACAATCAACTTCATTTAAGTCATCATCTGCCATCTTTATTGGCCACTGTAGAAGCTGATTTAGAGCACTTTATATGATAAATGATACTCTGTAAGAGGTTTCTGTCAATTGTCTTGCAAACATTAAGAAAAGTACTTATTAATAAAACCCCACGGGAAAAGAGGGAGTGAGAGCCCGTGCTGTGTAGGGGTGTCCTGACCACACCTCAGAGGAAGGTCCTGGTATTGGTTGGAATAACGCAATAGGTCAGATACTACTGTAGGCACAGATTTCTAACTTATTTTGTTTCTTAAAACATTTCTTAAAACAATTTATTTCTCAAAACATTTCTTAAGTAGTTGGTAAATGATGTATTTGAAAACAAAGAGGCCATGAAATAAAACGGATACTATTTATTTTATTTATGGATCTAAAACAATTTTGTAAGTTGTCAAATACACTCAGCAGTAGAGTTCTGACATTTTCTTTTCTTCTCATAGCTGAAGACAGTCATATGTTTCACATACGTGAGGAAACAAAACCATTTCTTTCTGTTCCTGTTGAAGGAGGTCATCAAGAGGACATCACCGCCAGTTGACCCATTGACCCTCGAGCTTGACCAGGATGATTGGAGGCTCCTCACCTCCTCCTCCATGCTTGGAATGTATGTTCTTCTCACTCTCCCCACTGCAGGCACCAGTTTCAAGGATGTAGCTTTGAATGAGTGAGGTGGTGTTGAGACCATCGGGACTGTATAGGAGACTGAACTTTTATACTCAGGCCTCTACATAAACTTTTAAGGTACTGGTTGGTGGGTGCAGAGATCTATTTGCCTTGCAGACATTCAAGACAAGCCCTGTAAGTCCCTAGGCTTATTAAAATCTGCTACCTAACGATCTGCAGGTTAGGTTTCTTCAATCTCTCCCCTTGCCTTCTAAGTACAGGGGCCAGTATTGGATTTCACTGGTGGAACTCCCAAGGTTAAAACTAACCTTTACATTCAATAATTTTCTTCTATTCTTACTGAATATTTCTTAGTCTTAGCATAGGAATTCCACTTTCTGCTTGACTCACATTGATCATTGATGAGAAGCTATTTTTTAACCCGGTATCTTAATATTATTTACATATCACTCTTTGTTTTAGTTGCTAACAATTCACTGAAGTACAGTCATTACTAACTGCACTGTACATGAAACCATTTTCTTCAGTTACATTCTCAAAATGCTTGCTGCAATTCAGATACCACAATTTCCCTTTTCTTTTCCTATAGCTTGTGTATTTTGTGATCCCTCTTTAACCCCTGTTGAGTAGAAATATAGAATCTATGACAGTTTTTGCGTTACATAAATGTATACCATCCCTAACTGCAACTACTGGAGCTGCTTTTAATGTTTAAAGCTGTCCGTTCACTGAGGCATAGACTACGCTGCTTCAGTCTGAGTACGAGTTCTACACACACAGCTACTCTAACATACTTGGCATATCAACGGTGACCTGTACACATTATATCAGAAGTGTGTTTTTTCTTTTTTAATCATTGTTTTATTAAAATGTTTTGTTTGTAAAGCCATTTTAGGTTTACGTTTATCTTTTAATTTCAATAATACATACATAAGGAATACAATTTTAAACTGATGAATAAATGATATATGATGTGAGACATGATTAACTATAAAGTACTCATTTAATTGAAATATATTTTGATATTTACTGAATTCTAAGGAAGCTTAAACAAACAACTAAAAAAATTAAGTCACTGCTCTACTGGTGCTTGTATTCTAGGAAAGGAAGGCAGGTAGTTAAAAAATTACATTAGACAATGTTCACTACCAAGATGATGCTAAAAATTTTTTCCAGATGCTGGATAAAATGATTTTACCATACAGAAATTAACATGCTATGTTATCATAATGTCAACATGCTTATTAATGAGAATATTTCCATCCCAGGAGTCCTTTAGAACTAAAATCCTTTTTATTGATGAAAAATTCAATTTGGATATTGAATAAATGTCAATTTGATGTGCACACACTTTAGTTTGGTCTAGCTGAGTGGCTCAGAAAGTCTCTTCCATAGATCATTCTTATCTATAAAAATATTCACCACTAATGTGAAAGTGACAAAAATAAAGACATTGTGTTAGGTATTTCATAACTGTGAAGTGATTTGATTTAAAAGGTTATCCTTTATGCTATTTTCCCTATATTTTTATTGATAAAACTTTATCTACTTAATAAAATCATAGTGATAATAGATAGTGTTCTTTTAATATTGATAATTGACAGAATTAAAACAGGAGACCTTATATTAGTTACTCTTGAAATAGGAAAGTCTGGAAACAACTACAAATATTCTAGAGTACCCATAACATATCCCTACGACTGTTTGAGAACTTGTCTAACTTGTTAAATAATTCATCAGTCTATTTAGCAATCAATATCCATTCAGAAGTTAAAAACAAAACAAAACAAAGCACTGTGTGACTGGTGAAATCCACACAATTATTCATGATATACATTGAAGTCTTTCTAGTAAGAACTTTTTATACCCTCAGAATATGCATAAAAGCCAGTGAAAAAATAGACATCAAGAAGTAAAACATACCTCTCCCTGGTATAAAAATTTGTGTATATTCCTTAATCTACATTCTATAAATGTAGTTAAGAAAAATGTTGAGAATGATCAATACTAAATAATGCTGATAAAGTTTTTTTTTTTTTTTTTTTACTTGTTAGCCTTAGTTTATATCTAAGGAACAAGCAAGCTTTCTATGTTCCAAGTTTTTTGGTGATAGGATATTTAAAAGATGGTTATAGAAGGATTAGAAGCTATGTGTGTTTTATTCTAATGTTCATTTCTTTATTTTGTGTTACCTAAACATATAATTTTGCTACACTTAAATTGTAAATCAAATTATAATTTTATTTCATGAAAATCAGCTTGCTACATCAAAGATAAATATTATTGTGTTGTAAATATCTAAAGAACATATACAAAAAGTTCATTTATATTTTTTCTGTAAAATAAACATTTTTCATTTTCATCAATAACCTTATTGATTTGGATATTTTGAGTGTGTCAACTATCTCCCATATGGTATAACAGTGATTTTTCTCAATTAATGTCTTGGTTTGATTGCAATCAACTTCAATTGGTCTACCTGACTGTGGAGCATTGCTGGGAGCTGAGTCCACCCCACTGTGGTTTAACAAAGTCCCGGAGGGCACTGATGTCCCACATAGTGGAACCGGCAGGAAGAAGCACCATGCATTTCTCTGATTAATCATTCTATCGCTTCCTTTGCTTGGGGTCAGTGTGATTTCTTGTGGGACTGGGACAGATGGCAATTCAACTAATAGGACAGAGTTCTTGGAAAATTACAACGATAGTCTAGCGGAAAGTGCCCTCACTCCCATATGCCCCCCTAAATGGTACAAGACTCATCAGGAACGGGAATGGAGGAAACTTTTTGGTCCAAGTCCTATGCCCTCATTTGCTCCCACCACTTCAGGCAGAATACGGGCCCCTGAGATTAGAATTAGGTCTAAAGGTTAGCTTAGACAGCTCTCTATTGTTTTCCCTTCACTACTACCCCTAGACCTACAGACACCCCATTACCCTACACAGGCATTTATCATAAAGAATCTAGATAGGTTAATATTAGAGGATACTAGGTAGATTAATAGAAATGAGTTTTCTGAACAGTAGACTAAAGATAATAAAAATTATTAAACAGAAAAATATCCTGAGCAGTGAGAGACAGCCGTTAACCATATAACCACAAAAGTCTAGCAGCCTCATGACAGTCCTCATACCAGACCTGTGGTCAGATGCTTTGCTGATCCAGCAGCAAGATTAGAGCTAGAGCTTGCAGAACAAAGCTTAATTGCGACACCCATTTGCTATATATTATGTATACGTCATGCTCTTCCGGAACTTGTGCTAAATAAATGTACTATGTAGAAACCAAGCTACATGTAACCCCTCCCCCCCCACACACACACCGCTTGAGCTTACAAAAAAATTATATAAATAAAGAACTCTGAAGCCAGAGAAGCAGAGATGCCTGGCCGACGAGCCTGAAACCGCGCCTCTCGCATCCTTCTTCCCTCCGCCGATGCCGTCCACACCTGAGGGACCCCCTGGACCTGGCTAGGGCCGCCCCTGGCAGAGCATCATCTTCCAGAAAGAAATCTCTGGCAAAAAAACTTCACAAACCACTTTTGACATGTTCAATCAGTCACAGCATCTTATCCATAGACTCCACAAATATTTTTCTGCATTTCAGTTGTGTTTTTAATAATAAAGAATAATATGCTGAAATGTTGCATATTTTCTTCCATCTTCAATGTTAAAATGGCTACAAAAATTCACCAGTTTGATAATTTTTTGTCAAATGCACACTGATATAACAGCCGTCACAATACAATCTAACAATTTTTTTTAAATGAAGTAAAAGACAATTAAGCACTACTAGAGCCATCATACAGAAAAAAATGAACAGATTTTTAGCCAACCCAATAGTATGTAAAATGTCTGAGTAATCTCTGTTCAGCTTTAGAGTTATAACTATAGTTATAAGCCTTAGTTTTCTTACTCTGGTGAATCCAGTATAAGTATAAATCTCAACAGGACCTTTTGTTCACCGGTTACAATGAAGGAGGGAGATCTCTTAGGAAAAGATTGAGCAGAGTATACTGAGATTTTCTTTAGTAAAGCTGGGGGAGAGAACAAATCACTGATAGTGAAGTATATCCTTTTTTCATCACAATTCCTCTAAGAACAGTTGAAATTTGCTTTCAGATTTGTTACCTTCCATTTACAAGAACATATTGCTATGAGGTGAATGTAATCTTGTATTCACAGGTTTCCTTTAAGGCTGAGATTGTATGTCTGTCATTCCTACATAAACCCAAAGTAAAATCAATTTTCCCCACAAGTGTATGCAGGCTCTGTTTATAAGACGATAAAGTATAAAAATATGTTCATGTTGATTATATTCACATATTGGTATAGATCATTTTAGTGTCAAGGGATGAAATCTAATAATTATTTAATATTTAAAAATAACTTATTCTATCAATTTGATAGTACTGATGTTTGGGAAGTTGTATTTGCTTTCTCATTTTGCATTCCATGCATTCGTTATTTCAGTTACAATGTGTCATTAGTTAAGCACTATTTCTGAATAAATTTACAACAGGATGGGCTTTAAATCAAGCACTTGATATTATTTTCTTTACCTCAGTTATATAACTTGTAACACAGATACTGAAGTGTTTGTTATCAGATGACCTAAATTGTTATCAAATATATTCATATATGAAAGATCGGTTAATATTGAGTTTATCATTTGGATATCATGAATAAAGTCCTGTTATTAAAGACTAACCAATAAAACACCTCATCTTAACAGTGTTCTGTGAAAACACAGTAGTTATCAATTATGTTTTGGGGGATAAGATCTCATGTGTTGTTTGGCTTATGTAACTACACAAATGTTAACCAGACATACTAGCTATTTCAATTCTTTTCATCTGATTGCATTTGCATATAGTTTGCTACTTGGAGAAGAGCCAATTTTTGATGTTCAGCTGCTAGGTTTGGCTTAAAAACTGCAACATTCGGAGATGATCACAAATGCTTCAGTTTGAAACTGGACAATTTTTGGTAATTTTGTTGGTTATATACTTTTTAAGAATACAATGGAAACTGTTTTATGCATTTTTTAGTATCAAAGTTCGAGTTTATATGATCACCAGTTATCACTGGATAAAAGGAAAAGAGCTGCCTACATACACAAATATCTTCCATAAAATATTTGTATCAATTGTTATTAAAATATAGTTAAATATTTAGGTTCTAAACTAAGCATGTTTGTATCTGTAAAGTAATAAATGAATGATAAATCTCAGCTAAATATCTCTATGCCAATTATTCATATTTCTTCCTCTATTAGTGTTCAAATTTTACTTTCCTTGAATCAACTAAGAAAATCAAAATGTTTATGATAGCTATGAAATAAATATTTTATTTGTATTTGGACATATTCTAAATATTTTAAATAAAATAATAACAGTGCATTTGCTTGGTACTTGCAGCCTCTCCTTCCTCCACACACCGCCTGACCTGTGTCCCATTGTTTGGTGAAGACAAACGCCCTTGCACATGAGTACTGACACTAAGAAGAGCTTTATATTCAAAATATACTTATTTATATATGTAAACAACAAAGTTGGGAATATTTGCCTGAAAACCCAAATCTAATCAATTTTACAGAACCAAACAGAACAATTTTCTGTTCTACTTGTACATGTTCACTAGTTTACTTATCCAGTCAATAGTGAAGTATTCTTATCTCTCAGTTAATATAATATAGTGATAAATATTCTAATATATTAAAATGGATTGAGCATATTGACATTCATTTTATTATTTTTAAATGTGTATCATATATTTTCTTGATTCTTTTTACATTTCAAAATCTAATAAGTGGTCATTGTAAAACCTCATCCTTTTTTTTTTGATATGCAAACAGCCCAATTTGTCTCTTCCACAAGCATCTTGTTTTTCATTCACATTACATCTCTTTCGGATACTTCAGCACTACAACATAAGAATTTCAATTGCAGAAAACTTTAAAAAAGAAATCGCAGCTCCTCTTGAAGATTTTTAACAGGGTAAACTTTAATTTTTTCTGTTAATGAGCATGTAAATACTTTCATTTGAAAATAACACTGACTAAATTACCATAATATTAAAATATGACACAGTTTTAATTACTGTTACTTTAAAAAATACTGATGTAGTAAAATTTACGAGAAACCAAAAATAAGATGGTCACATTTTGAGTGAAACAGTTTTGACTACCCTAGTGACACAGCCCGATTTTCCTAGCATAGCATTGCATCTCAGTGTCTGATACATGGGCAATGCTGACTCCTACTAGAATTTTAAACATAAAACGACTGCCTTAAAAATACCAGAGCCAGGCTACAGGACTGCTTTGGGACAAGCAGTAACCTGGGGATCAGAAAAATGACAGATTCTTTCTGATTAGTCTGACATGGTAGCACGCCTAACTGATACCTATTCTTGGCAACTTCATCCTGAAATACGGTTGTTGGCATATAGAATTATTCACCAAATTTAATGTGGCAGCTTGTTTCTATTGCTCAACCCTTAGTCTGATCATAAAAAATTAATGTCAGAGAAGTCTGATGAAATTTAATAGCACTGACATTAAATTCTCTCTAACCTTTCTTTCTTTCTTTCTTTCTTTCTTTCTTTCTTTCTTTCTTTCTTTCTTTCTTTTTCTTTCTTTCCTTTTTTTATTTCAGTGAGATAATGCAATTGTGAACATTGGGGATGGGATTATAGCTCATTAAAACAAATCAATTTAGCAAATTCATTCCACAAATACTAATTTTAGGGTAAATATAATTTAGGCATTATTTTACTAAGATATTAATCATCTAATTCTGTATTTATTAAATTCATACACTGCACTGGAAATTTTAATGTAGTAATACTGTCTGCCTTTTAGAAACGTTGAATTTTGTGGGAAAAGTTAACTTGCAAATATATAAAATAAGTAATAGCATAATACAGTATGTGGAGCTGGATCCCTGCGCCTTACCAATGGCAGGGCCATGAATAGCGGGAATAGGTAGGGAGTAGCAGATGGAGCCAATGACATGAAATGGAGTCTTACAGTCTGAGGAGCACAAAAACAATTATTCATTAATGAAATTTAAAAACTTCTAGAGAATTCTCAGAGAATATTAACATAATGTGTACATTTAATCTTAGATAATTGCAAAAGTACAGACCCATATATCCAGAATTTATATATATACTTGAACCTCATATTGTCAAGATGTGTGGAAAATAATCTGTGATACATAAACAAATAGGTGATATGCAAATTCCATGGAAATGCTTAAGTAGCTGGTGATAATAATTGGAATATTAGAAGCTTCCCCAGCCAAGTGAGTTGTTCTTAGACATGTTACTTGCTGGTAAAAACTCTGACATCACTCAAAAAAAGTGAATAAAAAAGCACTAGATGAATAACTGGAAAAGTGAGCTGAAAAATAAGCCAAAGAAGTTGGAGACAACAAAGATGTTCTTCAGTAGCTAATGGATAAATAAACTGTGGTACGTCCGCACAATGAGATAGCAAGCTATGACCAAACACAAGGAAACATGAACACGTATTACTAAGTGAAAGAAGCCAACCTAAAAATAAAAGCTACATTAGTGTGATTCTAACTACATGGCATTGGAAAAATCCAAACTGTGGAAATGTTAAAAAATCATTTCTTGCCCACAGTTGACAGAAATGGAGGGAGTGATAGGCATCAATTAATAAGTGAAAATTGGGACTTTTTTGAAAGCAAACTATTCTGTATAATACTATTAAAAGGGTACCTGTCATTATACATTTGTTAAACCCATAAAATGTACAGCATCAAGAGGGTACTCGAATATAAACTGTGGATTTCAGTTAATGATAATGTGTTAGTATTGGATCATCAATGGCAACAAATAGACCACAGTAATGAAAGAAGTTAATAATCAGAAAAACTCTTGTGCGTATGTGTGTAGGGCTTAGGAGTGAACGAGGACTCTCTACTTCCTACTCTAGAGTTCTATTAACACAAAACTGCCCTAAAAATAGAATTAATGAATTAAAATAACAAGGAATGAAGGAGGTTTGAGAAGTAGAGAGTAGACAAGTTTTCCTTAATTCAAAAAATATTCATGAAATAGCGTCTCTCTACTACATACCATGTAATCACTGAATTAAAAGTGAAAACAAGATAGACACACTCAGTGATTTCACAAAGCTTACAGTCGATTGTAGCCAATAAACCCAGTGCAAAATTCAAATTATTTCATCTTGTATTGTACCTGAAAGACCATATAGTCCTCCAACACTAATATATTTGTAATTAATTAGTTAATATTTGCATTATTCACTAGAATATAGTATCCAAGATGACAGGAACACTGTCTTTTAACCACTATATGAATATCACATACCATATGTCTATCATACAGCTGATACACACACAAACACATAAAATGTGATACAGTTTTACACATTTATGATATATGTGAAACGTGTATAATGTATCTATCATAGCTATAGTATTTTCAGAAGAATGATGACAAAATTCAAGCTAAAGATAAACTGGTAAATATGCATGGATCTCTCTCTATATATCTGCACTCAGCAAATAGTTGATGTGTACTGTTTTAGTACACATGCAGTATCTACACTAACCAGCTACTTACTAGGTCTTCCTCACTGTGTGCCTGCAATGAATGACAGATGTGAGGTAGTGTGCCTCTGCACCATCAGGGTTTTTGGTTGGCTATATGGTACTCAGAGATGCTGAGTTAGTCACCTCCAGATATTAGTGGCATTACTTGTTTTCCCTAGTACGACAGACACTATTACACGATGCTGAGTCATCTATGTGAAACATTTGGTAGATACTCTTCTAACACCCCCCTCCCAGCACACATACAGATTAAACACCCATTCAGCTACACAATGTCTGAGACACTGGTTGTGCTCCTGACTCAAACATGTCCTCACCCATGTGAAGCTTACATTAGAATTTTCTGGACAAAGAAATTAAGCACACAGAAAATAGACACATAGGAATTCAGCTGAAAAAAATACATATGAAGAGGCCATGGCAGTCGGTATCTTTCATCCACATGTTCTTCTAGAACATGCCACCCTTCCCTCAAGAAGAAATTTCTAATTCCTTTCTGTTGAATCTTAAGTGGTCACATTGCTTAAACCCAAGAGAATGTGACTTCTTACCTGAATCAGTAAAACTCATGAAGCTTCTCCTGGCCTCTCTTAGAACACTTGCTCTCAGATCACTTCCTAAGGGAACCCGCCCTCTCAGAACCCAGCTGCAGTTCAGTGAGACTTAGGACTCAAGGAAGGGCCACGCTCATCCCTGCTCTGTCTGCCACCCTAGTCGAATGTAGTAGGCTTTGGGCCATCAAGTCCAATATCAGAGAAATTAATAAGGAGGACTCTAGAAGATCTGAGCACCTGTCTTTCAAGCCTTCTTACCTGAGGTCCCAGACTTTGTAAAATAGGAACTCCCCATTATGTGCTCTATTCTAACTCCTGATCCATAGACAAAAACAAGATTGATTAATTTCACTACATAAAACTAAACAAACAAAAAACTATAAATTTCAAATGCCAGTATAAAACAAACTCAAAAATTCAGATACAGCAAAATTAAAACCATTTTTCTTTGATAAGAAAAATGCAAATCAACCAAAAATGACAGATATCCCAAAGGGAGAGTCATCAACTACATCTCTAATGTTAATTCCTTTTTTAACATTATTAGTAATAAATTTGGAAATATTTTTTGCAAAGTAGAAAATTTTAGTTTGTATATATTGGTGTTTGCTCAATACTCTATATTTTTCTCTAGTTTTAAAACACTTAATATTAAAAAGAAGAGCAGACTTTTTTATCCCATGTCATTTTTTTTCAGTGAAGAAATACTTATTTCAAACAAAACATGAGAAACTTCACATTTTCAACATATCAAAATTTTCACCACTGTTTCTTTTTTTGGTGACATTTTATTTATGTTTAATTTTATTCCTTTCTATTTACAGTTGACATTCAAACTTATTTTACTTTAGTTTCAGTTGTACAGCATAGTAAAAAATCATATAATTTACAGTGATTGCATATCATTGAATTTTGATTGGGAATCTTTACATTTAGGACATCTCAGTGGAATTTCTAAAAATTATGTTGTACCAGCAGAAAACCACAAGCTATCTGTAGGGTTTACTCAGCAATATTAGACATCAAATAGCAATGGAACAGCATCTAAAATTGTCCTAGAAAAAAAATGCAGCCTACATATATGCCATCAAAGCACAGTGGGTTAATATGAAATAATAAAAACATTCTCAAAATACTAAGAATCCCAAAACACCAGTTTGAAAGAATATATGCACCTGTATATTCATAGCAGCCTTATTTACAACAGCCATGATCTGGAAACAGCCTAAGTGTCCATCAATAGATGAGTGGATAAAAAAAAAATTGCAGTATATTTACAATATGGAATGTTATGTAGCTGTAAAAAAAATAAGGAAATCTTACCTTTGCAACAGCATGGATGGACTCAGAGAGTACTATAAGTGAAATAAGACAATCAGAGAAAGACAAATACCATATGATCTCACTTATATGTGGAATCCAATGGAAAAAAAAAATGACAGAACAGAAACTGAGGAATGAATACATGGAACAGACTGGTAGCTGTAAGACGGGGTGTGAGGGCTGGGTGAAAGAAGGCGAAGGGATTAACGAAAGGATTTATATGCAGAACCCATAGAACAGACAACTGCGTGATGATGGCTAGCAGAAAGGAGGGGTGGGGGCTGGGTGGAGGCAGGCTACCGTTGGGGAGAATGAGGACATCTGTAATAGTGTCAACAAAAAAAATAAAGAAAACAAATAATAGTAAATTGAATTATTTGTAAAAAAATATTTTAGCTATAAAACAATAAAATAGCTATGAGTCTTTTATACCCAATGTGCATTTAAGATTTTCTCCCTAAACCATGACCATGTTCCTTGTTTTTCTGTTTAAAGAACAGACCAGATTGAAACTGTTAATACCTTCTGAAATTCTTACTATGTTTCAAGTACTATTATGAATTCTTTACAAAATTTACTGTATTATTTTAAAACATTTTGCATCAGATACTGTAATTTTCCACATTTTATCTAAGATAATATTTGAAGAAGCTATTACAGGGAATGTAGCAGGATCACAAGGCTATTAAGTGGTAGAACCAAGACTTGAACTCCAAAAGTCTGGTACCAAATTCTATGTTCTCTGCTTCCATACTTGGCCTCTCTCCTCAAGATAAACAGGTTTACATAGTTGGAAAATCCTTAAGAGCAAGCAATGGATTATCTATTTCATATCATTTTCAAAGTTGACTATATTAAAAAAAATCAGCTGCCTGTCTAGGGGCAAAAGTCTTACACTTTTGTTCAATGACCTACTAGAGCAGTTAATCAGAATTTTAATTATGAAATCTATTTTTATTTGGATCCAGCACAGCTGTTCTACAATTTAGTCTATCTCTAACTCCCTCTGTAGAGACAAGGATCAGGAAACTGGTCCCATCCTTTTTAAAAATACTTTACACAAGTGAAAAATATAATCTAAAATATCAACTTCCAAGGGAGAATAAAAGAAACCACAGTGGGAACTGGAAAGAATTAGTTTTATTCTAGCTCAATATAATAGCTCATTGTCCTTTGACATGCTTCTCTCAAGTGAATATAAGAATCCTTTTTTTAAAAAAAAATCAATGTATGCCTAGTATATGTAATGCTTTTTCTTTTTTTCTTTTTTGCCCTGACATAAAATATACTATGAGATACATCTAAGTTAGATTTGGACAGTTGTTTATTCAAGTAAAAGTATCACCCATGAAATAAATTATCTTTGGGGATGGCAAAATCTGTTGGAGACTACCTTGCTCCAATGATTAGGATTTCCAAATGCCACATTTTTATCAATACAAATCATGGTTAATGCAGACAGAGTTTTGAAAAAAAAACAAACAAAAAAGTGAACATTAGAAAATATGGAGTAATGTACGCCTTTTTGTGGGAACAAAGAATTAGTTGGGTTCTTCAGGGGTGGATTGTTTCATAAAATAGCCAATGCAAACGAAATCCATAGGAGTATGAGATGAGCATTGTGCTGGATGGAGCATGGGGAAGGTATTTATTAGAATGAAACAATAATGTTATTCACTAGGAATCTTGTATCCTTTCATTTCTGTAATAAGCATGTAGTATGTAAGTACACAGTGGAAAGGGCATCTTTATTTTGTTTTAAAGTACTGTGCTTTCTTCTCCACGAATGTGGTAGGAGGAACTTTCTACAAAGACAAAAATAATGTATGCAAGGAAGCAGGAGGTTAAAATTGTCCACAATCAGGCATAATAAAGTAAATTGTGTAGAAAACTAAAAGTCAACACTTATTTGAACACTAGACTTAAAATGTTTTAAAAACACAAGGTTAACTTTGTGGGAATAATAAGGTTTAAGATGCTGTTCTCCATGCATAGCCTGCTTCCTTGCCTTCATGCATTTTAAGGAAAACAATCTTTTCTCTCTGACTTCAGTGATTTCCCCTGGTCCATGATTTGTAAATCAAATTTTTATTCATTCTTTACAGCTAAGCTCACGGCTCATTATCCTACTTATATTAATATTCTAAGAAATAATTGCACATTTATTCATCATATGAATTTTAGGATACGCAGGAGCACACTGTGTGCCTGATTGTGTAATAAAAATTAGAGTAAAGTATAGATTAAAATTTTCCATTAAACAAAGGATGAAGCCAGAAATCCTATCTACAACTCCTCCTGGCCATAAGTACTTTCATGTATCTCCAGTACCACATTTCTCTTTCTCAAGAAGGTTCATATGCCCTGTTATAATTGTGGTATTCTCTAGGCTTCCCTGATGTGTCTGTGTGTGTATGAAATTAAGCTACTTGTGTTAACCTAAGGAATTTATGTCGAGGGAAAAAAAGTAAGGGTAGTATGATGGCAGAAGTTAAAAAACCAATAAAATGAGTATTTATTTTCACCTTAAAAGAGAAGCTATAACTGGAAAATAGTTAGATGGAAAGCAAAAATTTGCTCATCTAATTTATAACAAAACTTCAAAAATGTAAGAAACTATACTTACAATGTCCTTGAACACTATGAAAGAGCAACGCGGTTTGTACTTACATAAATATAAAGAACCTAGTATGTGATATGCATGAGTGATCCTTAGAGCAAATGTTACTAATGGGATATTCAACAACAGGAAACAATATTTATAAGTACATATATGTGGAAAAGTTTTCAGGAAGTATGATGTTTAAGTTTCAGGTGAACAGTTACATGTGAATTGTAGCTGGTGAATGAAAATTAAAATCTCTTTTGGTAGAGAAACACGTGCAAAATTCTGAAGGTGAAAGATAAAGGTCATTTGAGGAAACACAAGTGACAAAAGAGGCTGGAGTGAGAGTGGAGGGAGACCAGAGGAAGTTTGATCAGTGTGAGGCTTATCCAGGCCTGCTTCCCTCATCACGCGGAATCTGAATTTATTTGCTGAGCTTAACGTAAAATTGTTAACGTAGGATTTGCTTGGAAAATACGTTATTTCAAGATTTTGAGATCATTAAAAGTGGACATGTCTGCATCAACAAGAGCCGTTTAAGAGACTGCTGCAGACATTATACGTAGAAATATACCACTGATTTGAACTAGTAAAATGCCACACTGACACTTGGAATGCAGATGAGGAGATGGACTCATAAGGAGATTTAGACAAATTGAGGCCATCCGCCTCAACTTGGTATAGAGTTCATGAGAAGGAGGAGGAGTCACAGATGTGACGATTATGTTAGGGTTCCCTGCACTCTCTTAGCTATAATGGCTTAGAAACAAAGCCCGGCATTACAGGTGATTTTGGACAGTGGCACACTAATGTTTCTAACCCAAACACCTAGCCGTCATCCTGGATAACTCCAACTAAAAATAAAAATCTAGCAAATAACATTAATTGCTATTTAGATGATACCGCTCCAACAAGTGACTTTTAGAATCAGATACTGAACTACCTGATCATTAAAAAATATGCCAGCTCAAAAATCTGCAAGTGAAGTATCTTTGATGTCATTTTGTGAACTTTCTTACTCAGTTATTCCCACTACATTTGTTCCTCAAAGTTACAGAAGATTTCATACCTGGATTCTTTTGTTCTTTCCATGTTTACTGGGGGCTTTCTGTCTTCTCTTGATGGTGTGGATTTGGACCCCCTCTGCCCGAGTATAAATACTGATCTCCCATTTATCCTATGGAGACACTTCCCTGCACATTGGCTTTCACACCTGCGAATGGTAATCACAACAGCACACACTTATGAGGGTCATTGAAAGAAATTAAACAGGCTGAGCACATAAACATGGTACTGCTGAAATCCCGTTTGACAAACCATCTGTGATTTATAACACTCGTCAATTAACACTCTTACAAAATTATGGGTGTAACTGAATTATAATTAGTCCATATCCTTCAGTTGAGTACAAGTTATGTGGTGAAAAGATACTAACTTTTATCTCTATATCCATCAGGAGTCATCTTTTTTGGTCATATATATAGTGAATACCTGTATTGAACTCTATTGCCAATTTATAGCTAAGTTCAGCCTCCATGGGCTAATTTTTATCCAGTTGTCTTCTCCCAAGACATTGCTGCAAATGTTATAATGGCTAAGGCATTTATGAACGCCTGACATCCCCGTATGTCCCCGGATTAAATTTAATGATGTCAAGTGAACTTCCATGGAGGCTTATGTGTGTGGGCCAGTCCTTCATTAGGTTATAAATCTCTGTATTGGAGAGACTGTACTTTATTCACTTCTGCATGCTTCGCAGCACCTCAGCAGAGTACCCTGAATTTAATAAGCCCTCAAAACATACTGAGTCAAACTGAGCTATCAGATGTTAGTTCTTAGGCAAAACTTCCCTTTGCCTTTCATGCAGAACTAATTATTCCCCATGCTATACTAAGAATTGACTTTGACTGTGAGTGGCCTTTTATATGTGAAATCTTGGTGCCTACACATAAAAGTGGACAAATGACCCGACTGATGAAACGCTAGTTCCCTTCCATGGACACACAGATTCAGCGATTAGTTCCCAACAACCATTTGATGCAAGCAAGGCCTTTGACTACCTTTACAAGAAGACAGAAAAAAAGGTAGTAAAAAAATTACATAAATGTTTATTGAATAGATTTTTTTGAAGTAGGACAAAAAAAAAGGAGGTCAGAAGAGTACAATTTGTACAAGAATGTACAGCTGGTAGTTGCCATGCTGGAGTTATAACAGTTATTTTTTAATTTTAAAATAAATGTTTTCTGCAGAGCATGCTTCCTTTAGATTTACCTACCTCTCCAGAATTATAATTAAAACTCTAATATATTCTTAGATTCACATTTCATTCTATTCCTCCTTTCTGCATTCTTTTTATATGAGCTGTGTAAGTTAACACCAGAGCATACTGTTAGGATGTAATGATTTTCCATGGAGAGTTCTGAGGGGTCTGCATAGGCTGGAGGCTCAGGGTTGACTTTCGAGAGTGCTGCTGTGCAATGTGGTAAGTGAATGTCGCTAATGAAAACATGGTACATCAACTCCTATTCTGTAGGTAGAGTTTTTACTTCTGGGGGGGGATCCTTGAAAAATAAACATTATCTTTAACTTTATATTACTGTTAAAATGCATAGACTATCATGCGTGTTAATCATATAACAATACAAAACTAAGGTAAATTAGCATCTTTGAAGAGATGGTTCAAGAGCAGTTAAGACAGCATATTTGAAACTCAGATACATAAACAAGAGTCCTGGTTTTATTCCACGTCTAGATTGTGCAACCTTGAGAAAGTCATTAAACATTTCTAGATTTTCTTCATTTTCACGTGTGTAGTATACCAATGTCACAGGGTGCTTGCCGGCATCATGTAAGGTATGCATTTGGAGGCAGCCCTATCATCATTAGATCTATAACTGCTTGGAACCCCTTGGGATTCCTGGTCACACTTGCAATCTGAGGTATACCCGTGTTGTGCTAGACCCCACAATATACATCTCCAGATGGGACAGAAGTGACTTGGAAATTATATTCCTGCAGAGGACAGACCTTCAGCAATGCCTACCTGCATTCTTCTTGGCCACAATATATCTAAGGTGCGTATTTTGCATCATTTCCCAAAGTGGCCCTGCAGGATTACTCCATGTAGCTGGCTACACAATGCTCTCCTCTTGGCTGCATTTCCTTCCCTGTACCTTCCCTCTCACCTGCCAGTATACACTGACCTCCTGCAAAGAAATATGTCATAACTTCCGTTTCTCGGGAGAAGTGCAACAAAACAGCCTTTAAAGTTACAGAAATTAAGTGGATGTGAAAGGCTCTTGCAACAATTCCCCACCTTCATTTCACCCAACACACCCCTTCTTTTTAAATACTCACCTGTAGTATTACTACTTCTGTGACTTTAGGCAAAGCATCCATTTTTACTGAGTGGTTACCTCATCCATAAACCTGAGAAAATAATATACTTTTCTATTTGGTGTTCTATACAATTATTACAAAATGGAAACAAAGGTATGAGTACAAGTGACAGCATGATAAGTAGAAAGATGAGAATCACTATGATATTTGCACATAAAAAGACATTTGTTTACCAGCCCTTGTTGCTGATTCTCTCTCTCTCTCTCTTTTTTTTTTTTTTTCTCTCTCTCTCTCGTTGTTGTTGTTGTTGTCTCATTTTAGCCAAGTGTGAGCAAACGCTGAACCACATCTGTAAGGCACCAGGTGCACCATTGGAGAAGCACCAAATTCAGAGAAGTCCAAGGAAAGACTGGAAGCCGGAACAGGAAGACACCCTCATGCTCATGTCTAGATGTGGCTTCTCTCTATTTCTGGAATGATTTCTTCTGTTAATCTTTTCTAATTTCATTGAGTCAGTGTCCTGTATATTTTTACCTTGACGTTTAGAAAGTCACGTCACTTGGCAAATGAGTATAGAGCATCTACAACACCTGAAATTGTGCGCGAAACTTTGATGAAACAACGATCAATGATACATAGAGAAAACTTCTGGATAATCTAATGGCTGTTTGTCTATACTATTCCCAACCCGAATTGAATACATTGTTTATGATTTCTTGCTGATGTCACATTATTTTGAGTTTGATTCTGGCTTTAAATAAATTAATTCCTTGATCTCAGAAATGATTCAGTCTTGCATTTCTTATTAGTTGTTTGTGGTATCATATTATTAAACTTACACACACACACACACACATATATATATACACATGTACAATAAGACACAAAAAATAAACACTTTAGCTCTGGCTAGTGTAGCTCAGCAGATTGAGAGCTGGCCTGTGAACCAAAGGGTTGCTGGTTCGATTCCCAGTCAGGGCACATGCCTAGGCTGCAGGCCAGGTCCTCAGTGGAGGCCACTCAAGAGGCAACCACACATTGATGTTTCTCTTCCTTTCTTTCTCTTTCCCTTCCCCTCTCTCTAAAGATAAATAAACAAATGTTAAAAAAAAATAAACGCTTTAAAGATGATTTGTTTATGTTCTACATGATCATTTGTTTATGATTGATTAACTAATAGGCTAAATGTAGCCTAATCATTATAATGTTTTCTATTATTTTGCTTAACAATTTATTCCCAAATTTAATATTATGAGGAGTTGATGATTTTTATCAAATAAAGACATAAGATTACAATAAAGACATAAGATCACAATAAACATAGGTATTCTCATCATAAAAACAGTATGCAAACATTAAATTTTGTATTGATTTTTTTCTCTCAAAAATGAACGCAAAATGTTCACAATTCTAGAATATAAGTAATTTAATTAGACTAAAGTTTCACTGGAAATGATACTATTTGCATAGCTTGCCTTCACATATCCTTGAAAATTTCTCTTCTTTATGGAAAATTCCCAGCCTGAGAAAATTTTTTGGATTTTAGAAAATTGTGATTAATATAATTAAATGACAAAAATGCTGGGGGTTAGACATTAAAATGCTATATGAAAAGAAAATAATACAAAAACTAGGTCTGGCTGTGTTCATAGGAAAATTATTTAGGTCTTTATTATTTACTTGAACTTGCCAGAAGTCTTTGCAAAATATAAGAAAAATTTGTGCTTCATGCCATTCAGAATTAGAATTAAATGGACTGGATCTACATAATAAAGATTCTGTATTTAAAAGAAAACACTATAAGATATTTAGCCTGAAAAGTGGTATCTAAATTTTATTGTTCTTGAAATAGAAAAGTTATGCAACTGGAAAAATATGCATTACATAATTAAATATACAAAAAGGAGCATAGGATAAGATTGTATGAAATTTTCATGCTTATAGATCAATAGAAATTAAATATAAGCAATTTCAGATGGTTCAAGCTAAGCACCAGCAAATGTTTGGTGTATGCATAAGTCAGTGAATGAGCAAATAATTGCAGTTATATAGGACTTATCCAGACTGAAAAATCCTCTAGGTACAGTACAGTGATTTTTGAGGGATTGTGGAGTGATATATTATTCCAAGTAATATAAAGAAATAATGGCAAAACACAAGGGGAAATACTTCTGCAATTTACAAAACCTGGATTAATTCATAATTTTCCTTTGTAAGGCAATGAACGAAAAGTCTGATGGACTCAGTCAGAAAGGAGGTTTGAACATAATTCATGTATAAAATAATAACAGCTTTAATGAAAAACTGTCAACATTTCAAAGGTCTATCATGACAGAGGGTGTCTTTTCTAATTTCCGTATATACAAAACTCCTTTCATTATGTAGTTCCACTATCTTCAACACACAGCTTTCAGTCACCCTGTGCTCTCTGTCAGTAGCAGAAGGAAGAAGAGCATGGAACTGTGCCAAAATCTGGGAGGTCCAAAGAACCTTCCCAGCTCTCACTCCATTGGGTTCAACTTAGCATATGACCATATCAAATTTTGTTGGCAACCTTGGAAATGCAACTTAACTTGTGTGCAAGTGAAAAAGAAAACTGGGTTTGGTGAACAGTCATCTTTACCATATTCCTTATTTCTTACTAGATTGTGGTTAGTAGTAATCATGGTCCATTTGCACTAGATTCTCAGCTAATTGGTGAGAGCTGTATCCCCTAAAAGATTCGTCTACTTTCCTTTCTGGGCATGGTGTGTGGGGGCAGAGGGGCAGAGAGGTATTTAAAATCACTTACATACAATAAAATTTGTCATTTTTATTGTGTATTTCTATGACCTTTGGCAAACATACACTTATATATCCAGCAACACAATCACAATATGCAATCTGAATCAACTCAGAAAACTTCCTTGGGCTCGTTTGCGTGTGGTTTCTTCCCCCATTCCCAATTTCTCTCAACTACTGATCAGTTTTTTGTCCTTACACTTTTGCTTTCACAAGAAATTCATAGGAATGGAACTGTGCAATATGTAGTAATTTATGTTTGACTCCTTATACTTAGTACAATGCATCTGAGAGTTTTCCTCATACTGTGCTCCTTAAAGTTGATTCTTTTGTAATAATGAGCAGTATTCAATTGCATGCATCAACTGTTTACCCAAACACCATTTGAAGAGATTGACGATTATAAATAAAGGTATTACAAAGATCCACTCCTAAGTTTTACATGAACTTGAATGCCCAAGTATATTGCTGGTTAATGCTAAGGCCATGTTTAACTTCACAAGATATTGCCAAATGGTTTTTCAAAGTGATTCAGGGTCTTTATATATAATACTTTAATAGAAAAGGTGAAACACTCAAGGATATGTCATTTCTACGTAAAGCGTTCTATTTCTTGAACTAGCTTTGTTAAATGTGCAAACCATAGAATTGCCCCCCAAATTACCATTTAGTTTTAATCCTGTTGTCTGATCATGGAATTTAATTTTATGTTAAGCCATATGAGTTCATTTGTTTTTTATTGCAAATATATGAAATGCCCATATAGTAAGAAAAAATGTATTTTGTAGGTAGTCTGAAACATTTTTGACATATCATTCCCAATTAAGTGCATGTAAAATGACTGTTACAGAAGTAAACCAAGACTCGTTACAAATAGCCATAGGACAAATGTTACCATGTCAACTAAGACATTCCCCAAACATCCTAGAAACTAAAAAGACATTCACAGTTGTAATACATTATCCCAGCAGGCAAATTCACTGGGGCTGTTAATGGTGTCTCAGTAATTGAGGAATAAAGAGCTTCTGTTACATTTATAGCTTATTCTTATGAATAATAGTAAGGGGAAAAATCAAACATGTTTGTAGAAATGATGCAAAGAGGAGATAATGGTCTATCGCATAGATTCAGGGCTCTTACTTTTGTTGCTTATTTGTTATTCTCTTAAGCTACAGTTATGACAAAGGGCAAACCTTTATAGAGAATTACCTGTCACCACTTTAGTCACTCTGCCTTCTATCTCTTCCTTGAAGTTCTCTACCTCACTCCTTTAGAGTGGAAACCCTTGGTTCTGGACAATTCTTCCTGTATGGACTTGACTTGCATCCTCACTTCATCAATGGCTCTGTTCAAATGCTACTTGGTCAAAAAAAGTTTTCCATTTATATAAACATATACAGCAGCAGAACTTCCATTAAAAAATCACCCATCTGTTTACAACATTTTATTTCACTTCCTAGCACTTCTCATGTCCCAGCAAATATGACTTCATAAGTTCAGTTGCTTGTGAATTAACTGTATTGCATAGCTTGCTTTCACATGTCCTTGCACATTCATGAGTTTGCAAGTTCCTGAACTGGAAATACAATGAGCTACCACCCAAGTTCATGAGTTAAACATAGTCTTGTTTATTTTCCAGGAGGGTATATTTTTTGAATTAATAGATAAATAAATAAGTAAATATGTAACACACTGATATATAAATTCCTAGCAGTATATAAAATAAATTTGCACGAACAATTATGGCTACTCCATTGTTAAAATGTAATTACTTTTTTGATGTAACATCCACTTGGATCAAGGAAGTCATTGAATGAAGTACTTTCATTAATGTTTTAATTACAGTTATGTTTATTGAGTGTCTATAGTATCTGCAAGATACTTACTCCAATGGGATACAGTGTAGAACTAAAAACTAACAGTTTAACCAGAAGAATAATGAAGATAATTATAACAATTTAAAAATACTAAGAAAGGAAATATTTAAATTGTTATGAAAGACAAATGAAGATGTGATTTTACTTAATACTTTATAGGAAAATAGAGTAACAATTCCATGCTGACTTAGGAAATAAGTTGGAGTAATTCGGAAGAGGGTAGTGTATTAAAAGCATTACAGAGAGTACCACGCATGGCGTTTAGACTATACTGAGGTTAGTGGGCTGAGGTCTGTTGAGCAAGGAAATGTTTAGCATCACAAAGAGATAAGAGAAATGTCCTAACATCCCAATAGTAAATGGATTGATAGATTTGATTTGAACACAGGACATCTGGGTGTGGAACGCCTTACTCGGGAAAGGAAAGGGGGACTATTGAATATTATATTGTAGTGGAATTTGAAAGAAATGATAAATTGGAAATATTTTGCTTAAACATATACCTTTATTTATTTTTAAATCTGATTGATCAAATAGAGGAAAAAAAAACATGATATGAGAACATCGAATACAACTTAGATTCATTTACCTTTCTTACAAAATGAAAAAAAAATAAAGATGATAATGTATTTTTAAAATGCTATGTAGTCATCACCTAGTTTCAACAATTTTTAGCTCATAGTCAATTGTGTTTTATTTATACCTTCTATTATACCATCTGTACCCGCAAGAAATTAATGTGAAGCAAGTCTCACGAAAGATGTGATTCATTTTGTACATATTTTAGTATGCACATATAATTTCGTTTTAGAAATCAGACACCTTGTGATTGGAAAAAATATATGTATAGGGATCTTGCTGTTTTTTAGAAAAACATTTGTGTGACTTACTTATTCTTTTTCTGTAGAAGAAATGTAGTCCCAAATTGTAATTAAGCATTCCATTTAAAATCCCCAAAAGGAGGATGGAATACTATTTTCACCCTGTTTAATACTTTATCCTCACTTACGATTGAAGGAAATATTTAAAATCCAGTGAGTTGGGGGTTGAAATGTATTGATTATGGTGCATACTTTCTGATTTTATAAAATGCATACCTTTAGGATATATGAAAAGCAATTTTCTTTCAGGCAAGCTATATCCAGGCATATATTTAAGCGTTTTCCAAACTGAACTGATTATTATGAATTACATTCTGTTTTCAATAAAGAGAAATATGTTAATGAGTGTGTTCATAACTTTAAATTGTAGCATTAGATTTTTAATTCTGTGGGAACAATATAGCATAAATAAAGGTACCAGAAAAGTAGTTTATAAAAGCACTGAGAAAGAAAATTTAAATATTTGAGTCAACAGAAGAAGATATAAAATCTAAAATAGTTCTTCCTATCAAATTCTAAATATTCATGCAAATGACTAAACATTTTAAGAACTAAAGAGTACAATTGCTTTCTGGTCACTCACATAGTTTGAGACAGATGGGAACTGTCACAAGTGGTCAGAACCTCCATTTATCTAGAATTGAAATATCTTCTAAATAAATGTATGATCATTCAGAAATAAATGAATTGGAGATGGACAAGAAATTAGCATCATAAAATAACTGTCTTCTTAACTTTCTCCTTATATTGTCATTTTTTTCATCTAAAAATCAATTACTCTAAATCGACATCATGTAGGTTATTCTTTATGCAATCCTTCCATTAACTATGCATTTACTGAATACAACATATATGGTTGAATGTTTTCCTGTCTTTTACTTCTATTCTCTGCCAGTGAGCTATGGCCAGATCTATCCAGGTTCACAAACACAGATCACTTTAATTAATTTTGAACTCTTATTTACTTGTCATTTTAATATTTTTACTCCATATGAACTGCATTATCATTCTAAAAATTTGCCTAATATTTTTTTAGAAACATTCAGCCTCTGTTTGTAGTTATCTAATAACAGTAGTACTGACACTTGTGAAAAAAGTTATTCTGACACATATGAAAACTAGTAAGGAAGATTTTATTCACAACTGTTGCAATAGGTGTCAAGATTTTTGCAGTATGGAGACAGAATGGGCCCATTTCTGAATAGAACAAGGACAAGTGAAGATTTATGTCCAAGGAGCATGTTGAGGGATCACTGGATGGGAAATTACTAAGGGGAGAGAGACATCAGGGATAGGAAGAACTCTTGCTAAGTTGACCTCACAGGATTCTTGCAGAGGGCAGGTTAGAGTGATCAGACAGCAAAGGCGGCAAGTCTCTCTAACCTGACCGAGCGGGATTCCTGCTAAAACTGGGATATGCAGCCCTGGCAAGTCATGGGGCCAAGGTGGAGGCTTGCTTGAGAAGAGGCCTTGAAGGAGCCTGAGTAGTTTAGTCAGAGTATCTTATCACACCACATACAATATCACTAAGTATTATGTTTCCCTGAGTGCCAAAAAGTGACATAAAAATGTTTGGGGATCCTACTTTTGCTAATAAACCTTTCTGATGGAAATCTGGTTGAATTAGTTCCCTTATCCCCTCAGAGCCATATCTGTAATGCATAATGTTATATGTCAATTTGTTGAGATTTCTGGAAAGACTTTCTTTCTTTGGTATGAAAATATAAATCAAAGACACCTATTTATTATGCAAATATATCTTTTTCTTTGAATCACGGAACTTTAAAATATCATATGGGGTGTTTTTCAGCAGCCAGTACATGTGTGGAATATAGATATAAATTACATAATACTTTTCAGCACTATTAAGATATTACGTTATTACTATTGTGTTACTGAAGTTTTACTAAAAATATATATGAGAAAAAAATAACAAGATTAACAAGAAAAGTTCCCATGCATTAAGAAAAATGAAAAACAAAACAAGAAGGCATATCTTGAATGACTAATAATTCCTAAGCACTGTAGTAAGAAGTAGGGAAATATAAACTAACTAAAAGACTTTCTCACTGTCCACAAGTACCTCACACTGTACTGAAGGATATCATATAAGCATTGTTCATATATTTTCTGATAGTCACTTTATTAATGTTAAGTTTATCTGACTCCATCCCAAGCACCTAAAACCACATGAATTTCCCATGTAATGGCCCAGTGTGCCCTCTGTGCTAACAACCCTTGCAATTATCTGTGTCTGCTGAGAGGTTAATTGCTCTTAATTTACTTAGGTGCTTCATCTAAAAACAGGAAATTACCTATTTAGAGAAAACCCTGCTGCTTCTCTCTCTTCCTACTTTGCTCTTGCTCCCAAACTCACTTTCTACCTCTCTCTCTTTGATTATAATTAACTTCGTCAAATCTGGGTTCAAATAAAGAAATGCGTAATGTAGAAATCATTCAAGAAATTACATCTTTCATCCTATTTTCTTACCTGTGAAAAGAGGAGTAATGCCTATTTCATAGGATTATTTACAAAACTAAATGAGGTAATGCCTATGCAGAGGTGTCAAACTCATTTTCACTGGGGTCCACATCAGCCTCGCGGTTGACTTCAAAGGGCCGATTGTAATTTTAGGACTGTATAAATGTAACTACTCCTTAACTAGGGGTAAGGAGCTCTGGCACTGCCGCCGGGTAAAAACAAGGTACCTGGCCAGATAAAACAAGGTGAAGAGCCGGATTCAGCCCGCAGGCCTTGTGTTTGCCACCTGTGCTAAAGGGATATAGACAAGTAATCCAGCAAAATAATAGGATCCCAAATGATAGCTAAGTCCTCTTTCCTGTTTTATGCAGCCAACCCATTACTAGTTCTTTATTATCATTAGTTCATGTAAGAAAGAGTTGCGTTATAGTAGAAAGGTCGTACTGAAGATAAGAAAAAAAGATTAAACAGTGATAAAAAGCATTCTGTACTATGCTCCTCTGCTTCTAATTTTATGACTGGAAAACTAACCTACTTTAAGTGTATTTGTCTTCAGAATGAGTAAGTTAATAGCCATTTTCATTTCCCCAAGGACAACCCATGAAGACTACCTCCACAGGATGTTAATATAGACTATGACTATAATTTGGGGAATAACAGATAAAACCAAATCAAGCATCTTTTTTTCTTTCTTGGATGTGCATATATACAGATCTATGTCTGGTTACTGGATTCCCATTTATGGCTAAATAAATGTGAGTAATTTGCTTAACCTAAGTCTCATTTTGACTATCATTAAAATAGAAAAGAAGGAATTACAGAAGAAGGCTGTACAAAAGAAAGAATTTGGTAAAATTTTTAATGGACACATAATAGCTAAAATATACTAAACCCTTATAAAATATGTATTAATATTATTTTAAATAGTCCTCACCTCTTCAAAGGTATAAAATATTAAAACAATTAATTTTCCTTCTGCCTTACTAGATCAGACAACTTTTTAACAGCAGGAAGAAGAGATTCCCGAGAACATGTGAGATTTCTACTCCTACATTCTAAGTCTAAAGGAAGCATCTCAGCAGGAGAAGTTATATAATAACCACGTGAAGCCTGCAACCATTCCTTTTAAAACATCAACCAGTTGGGAACTCATTTACTTAGATGTGCACAGGAGGATAGATACTAGGATCTTACTTACTAGTAAGTAAAACCAATTCGTTTCTGAAACCCAAAAATATTGTATTTTGCCTAGTACATTTCAGGACAAATGCATGACTAATTATAGAAGTGCTATTTGTAATTTAAAACACACATCTTTAAATTCAAATATGAGATGTAAAAACATATTTATTAATAATTTTATAGCTAATAAACTATAAGATTAGACCACTTCAAAAGCCAATTAGCAAAAATATTTAATCAAAGGATCACCACTAAAATGCATATGTTCTTACAATGTTGACATTAAAAGAAAACATTTACATGAAAAACATGCATACAAATATTTCAATATCTTCAATTTTTATTTCTGCATTACTTTTAAACTGTATAAGTATATTACTTTCTAAATGCTTTTAAATCTTCCTCATAGTAGAATAGTTCTTAAAAATATATTTTGCTAACATTTTACCTTTTAAAATAATAATTTAAGCATGCCCAAATGCAATGAGGAAGTTTAAAATATTTTAAGCAATAAAACTATCACTAGAATAAGACCTCAGAAACACAGGTGCCTCACATAAAGGAAAACAATAAATTTAAAATCATGAGTTATGTTTATTTTAAGAGCAGTTACATTGCATTACATTTCTATATCATTATTAAAGTAGCATAGGAGTGTCCAAATGTTTTGGAGTCAAGTCTATGTGATCTTGGAAATATTTGGAAAACTTTCTGAGCAGCAAGTTCCTAGTTTTTAAAATGAAAATGAAGATATCTAACTTGAAAGGTAGTTTGTTGTGAAAATGGTGTTATGCAAAACACCTGGCATATAATTAGTAAACCAAATATTTCTATTTGAACACCTGTATGGATGGTAAAGGCGTTTGTTGACTAAGGGGGAGCCAAACATGCCACTCCAAAATATAGCACTTATGAATATTGATTATTTTGAATTAAAGTCACTTAACACAGTAAATAAATCTCCAGTGTGAAAGATCCCCTCCATGTGCCAGGAGAAAGCAAGACAGCCTCCTTCTCACGGGTCACAGAAGACTTGGGGTCAAGAAGGCTGTATAAGTAAACTGGTTACTTCTTTAGCAATTTACTACCATAAACCCAAACCCCTTTGTTCTATCAAGACTTCACACATTTATTATTTCTTGATCCAGAGGTATAAAAGCTGCCTGCTTCGGTTACTTTTTAGAATTTTATGTTTCCATGAGTTTCCATAGGTACAAAATTAAATTTATTGTTCTCCTGTTATTCTGTCTTATGTCAAATTAAGTATCAAGCAATTCAAAAACTGTAGAAGAGAAAAAGGGAAACACTTTCTTCTCTTGCATGATCATTACCCACTGACCATGATGGAGAAAGAGACTGAAAGTTGAATAGATCACCAAAGGCCATGGCCACTCAGTCATTCCTTTGTAAAGAGGCCTCCATCAAAACAACAACAGGAACAACGGAAGGCCAGGTTCAGAGACCTTCCGCGTCGATGAACCAGAATGTACCCACGTGCCGCTATGCCAGATCCCGAACTGTACAGAGATGGGAACTAATTAAATCATGAGCCATTTTATCTAGGTGTTGATTTGAATTCTTTAACATGCTTTGTAATAAACTGGTAAATTTAGTAAGTAAACTGTTTCTATGAGCTCTGTGAGCTACTCTAGCAAATTAATCTCACTCAGGGAGAGGAGTTTGGAACCCCTGACATGTAGCTGCTTGGTCAGAAGCACCTGTGAGGACCTGGACTTAATACCAGGGTGATTTGGGGAACAGGCAGTCTTGTAAGGTTGAGCCCTTGGTCTGTGGGGTCTTAGTTGAGTTGAATTGTAGGACACTCAGCTGGTGTCAGAGAATTGCTTGATAATATTAGGGCTGGGGGGAAGTCAGAGCAGAATTGGTTTCAGAATCTTAGCAGCTCTATTCATCATTGCCAAAACTTGGTAACAACCATGTTGTCCTTCACTAGATGAATGGATAAATAAAATGGGGCACATTCAGACAATGAACTATCATTTGGCCCTGATAAGAAATGGGCTATTAAGCCATGAAAAGGCATGGAGGAGACTTAAACGTATATTGCCAAGTGAAAGTGGCGAATCTGAAAGACTGCATCCTATGTGATCCTAACTATATGACATTCTAGAAAAGACGAACTATGGAGACAGTGAAAGGATCAGTGGTCACCAGGATTTGCGGAGGAGAAAGGGATGAATCAATAGAATGGAGAGAATTTCTAGGGCAGTAAAAAAACTGGTAAATTTAGTTTTTTACTTAACTGAACATTGTATTAAACATTGAAAACTAGACATTGTATTGCATGTGATACTCTAATGGTGGATTTATGTCATTATGCATTTGTCAAAAATCATAAAATTTACAATACCAAGAGATAAAGCTGAATGTAAGCCATGAGCTTTGGGTGATAATGCTGCGTCAATGTAGGCTCATTCATTGTAACGAACGCACCACTCTTGTACAGGAAGTTGGAAGTAGGGGGAAGTTGCACATATATAAGGACAGGGTTTATATGGAAACTCTCTGTACTTTCTGCTTTTTTTTTTTTTTTTTGTGAATCTAAAACTGTTTTAAAAAGAAAAGTCTATTTTTAAGAAAACTAAATGGCAAAATGTGGAGCTGATCACTCAAATATTAGATTTTTTGTGACAAAGAATAATGATATAAGTTGGTATATTATATAATGTAACAACACCTGATATATATGGATATTTTAATTTTAAGCTCTAGAATTTTTATTGGTATCTGTTTATGCTTTCTTTAAAACTTTTTCATAAACTGTATAATTGCCCCCAAGATGTTTATTATTAATCCAGAACCTAGGAATATTACATTATGTAAGTCAAAGGAATTCAAATATGTGTTTTAGTTAAGGATTTTGAGCTGGGGAATTTTCTAGATTATGTGTGTGGACCCTAAATATAATTACCAGTGTCCTTATAGCAGGGAAGTATACAGAGATTTGACAGAGTAGAGAAGTAGCTAACGTGACCTTGGATGCAGAGATATGAGTGAGGTGGCTAAGAGCCAAGGAATCCTGGCATCTTTCAGAAGTGGAAGAAAGAAGGCCTGGATTCTTCTTTGCATTCAAAGGAAACAGACCTTTTTACACTCTGACTTTATCCTAATAAACTGACTTCAGATTTCTAATTCCAAAAACTGTAAGACAATAAATTTGTATTAACTTAGTGAATTTGTAGTAATTTGTTACCACAAAAATAGAAAACTAGTATAAATTTCTTAGCTCTTTTCTCATGTCATTTTTCTCTTAAGTTCTTTGAATATTTGATAAATGTCTGAGAAATATGTCTGGGGAACATAGAATTACTGTCTCTTTACTGCTTTTTCCCCTGATTATAAGTGACAATGTCTTATGTCTTTTCATATCTAGTGTTTTTTGTTGAAAACTAGATATTATAAAACCATGTCAATGACTCTGTAACTTTTCCCTATGGATTGTTGGAATATTAATGCACTCGACAATTACCTTGATTGATCTCAAACTATAAAAATATGATTCTGCAGGATATAATGTCTCTCTTCAGCTAATTCAACCTCCTTTTAGTTTTCTATTTTGGGATCTCTGCTGTGATATCTCAGTTTACTAGTTAGTTAATGTTAGTTAGTTTACTAGTTAAACTTCAAGACATTTGGATGTCATCTTTCTGTAATTCTCTTGTTGCTTAGTCGTCCTTATATTTCCAAGTCCTTTATAAGAGCCAAGAGAATATATTTGATATCTCAATCAAGGAAGGCTCCCACTTGCTGCTACTTGAGCTATGTATGGGTTTTGCTTACTTTTTCAGCAGGCTACCTGGAGTCCCCCATAGCATGCAAAATTCAGCCATCAACCAGGTACTAAGATGAAGTACATGCTTATATTTTAGATTTCAAACTGTGGCTTTCTCACTTCCAGAATGTTCTCTTTAAATGTCCAGTGTCTTGGCTGCTCTAAGCCAGGGCTTGTAAGACTATAGTTTTTCATGTGAGGGAAATCTGGGGTAGACTTTAGACATAAACTCACAGCCCTTACATAACACACTAGCAATCTTTTCTTACTCATTTTCTAGGTCCTTCAAATATAAATTTTCAATACTTTAGTAATTTTTAATTGTCTTCTGCAGGAATGATCACTCAAGCTGCCCATGGGCCATTACCAGATCTCTACCAACTTTATGAATATATTTGATATGGGTGCTGATATAACTTTAAAAGGCAAAGAAAGGGAAGTGTCATCAAGGAACATGTGTAAAGGACCCATGGGCAAAGACAACGGGGGAAGGGGGAGGATTGAATGTGGGAGTTGGTATGGGTAGGGTGGGGGATTGTAATGGGAGAAAATGGAGACAACTGTAATTGCACAGCAATAAAAATACCTATTCAAAAATAAAAATAAAAAATAAAATGCAGTCAAACTTTTAAGACTGATAAGATTATCGCTACCTTGATAATAGAATGTTACAAATAAGAAATAAGTAATTTGAATATATAAGGCTATAAACATAATTCATAATTAGCATAAATTATTTACCAGTATAAAATTCATGGACATAAGTTTTAATGTTCTAGTTTATCTGTTTTGTGAAAAAAAATACTATATCTATGAGAGCTACAGCAAAACTGAGTAGAGTTTGACCAACAAAAACAACAACTAAAATCCTATTATTATTTTTACACCATTTCCAGGTCGATTTTATAATAATTTTTTTCGATATTTAGACTTTATTTACAAAAAAATATATCACCAATAGTAAGGTTAGAAAGTTCATTTATCCCCAGGAACTTAATTTGTGGAGTTTCCCTGGACCCATTCATCCAGTCAATTTCTCTCAATCAGAAATAATAATGGAATCACTTCCCACTAGCATCCAAATGCCGTGGTTATATTTATCTTCTTCACATCTAACCACATAGCATGGTTTTTAATATCTTACTGTAAATTCAAAACTTTTCAAGCTGTGACATACCAAATATCTTGGCAAATAAAGGGATATTAATAGTCCTAAAGCTGTATTTCATGGACTTCTGGTGTTTACTCAAATTAATGTGGATACATAAGTCACTTATTTTACATATCAACAAACAGCAGTACATATTTCAAAAATAGTAGATTCCTGGTGCAGTCCTTGTAGAAAACAATATGGAGTATCCTTGAAAAGCTGTAAAAGGTACTCCCTTTTGATTCAGCAATTCCACTTCTGGAAATATACCCACAGGATCCTTAAACATCAATATACAAAAATGTATCTTTGTGTTTATAGCAGCACTATTCACAATAGCCAAGATTTGGAAGAAGCCTAAGTGTCCATCAGTAGATGAGTGAATAAAAAAGCTGTGGTACATTTATGCAATGGAATACGGTGCAACAGTAAAAAAGAAGAACCCCTTACATTTTGCAACAGCATGGATGGACCTGGAGAACATTATGCTAAATGAATTAAGCCAGTCAGTAAAAGAAGAGTACCACATGATCTCACTTATATGTGGAATCTGATGAACACAATAAACTAATGAACAAAGTGGTAACAGAAGCTCAGATACTCATACGTGAAACGTACTGACAGCTGCTGGAAAGGATGAGAGAGGCGGGATGAAAGGTGGTGAAGGGATTCACCCGAGAACGTTTATGCACAAAGCATGGACACAGTCAAGGATATGGGGGTGGCTTGGCAAGAGCAGAGCATGAGGCTGGATGGAGGTGGGAAAAGGAAAAGGGGGAATGACTGTAACCGCATAAGCAATAAAAATTAAAAAAAAATAGATTTCCTAGATTCAAGCAATTATTAATGTAGAAAAAATACATAGAGGCAAAACTAGTCAATGCCTTTATACTCTAGGACTCAAATCTTAAATAAGTGAAGAAGATATGATATTTAATGTAGCTGACAAGAGATAAGTAATAAATTTAGTAAATTATAAGTAGAGTCATATGAGAATAGCAAGGGTATTTATGGTGTCTGCAATGACACATCTTAACAGAAAGTAGAGGAATTTCTTTTTAAAAATAATGAAATGAACAATGTTTTGTTACTTTTCAAATAGATACAATTTTCCCTCCAATTACAGTGATTTAAACTTGAAGATGAAAGAAGGAATTAGCTGATGTCTTTGGGGGCTCAAAGTCTTTATTCAAAATGAAAATCAATAAACTACTAGCCTTCTTTCAATTTTAAATGCTTTCATTTTGCTTCTTTTGAGTAATAAAACTTCAAACCCACAATACAGAAAATAGAAAAAGGGCATGTTTTAAAAAAGGTGTTTTCTCTCAATACATCATATATTTGACTTCTGCTTTATACAAAATCCACTACAAGTTTTACATCATTAAGTCTAGATTTATAGCAACTGCTTTAATAATTTTGCTGAACTAATTGTCTATAATTTACCCAAATAGTTACAGATTAGAAAGTACTCATTTTACAATTATATACACAATAAATGGAATTCCATATAACATATCTGCATTTAAAGTATTTTGAGAAATTTACCATTGTATAGTAGTAACTCAATAAGCTGTTGTCTGTACGTTGCACAATACTACATGCATTGAAACATGACAAATTATGTATGATATTACAATAGGTCTACTTATTTCAATCTTGATCTATTTCCTTTCTAAATTTGTACTTAATAGTTTTGATAAATGATCTAATATTTTAATATTCTTGAAAGATTCATATATATCTCTCAATGTCTCTCTGCCTCTGCTTCCAGAACCAATCATTTTCAAACATATAGGCATTTTAATAGGCATTTACCTATATATTTTTATGTATTTTATTCTCTTGACTCAATAGTACACATAACACTTTTCTTACTATTATGGCAATAAGCATTACAGTTCAAATAAAATGAGTCCATTACTTTTTCATTTATATTTAATTGTGAAGCACAAAGGAACTAATTAGAATCTCTGCCCAAGTGTATGAGCATGAATGTGAACGTGGTGCGTGTGTGATGTGTGTGTTGTGAGCGCTGCACAAACATCGATGGTCTACAAAGTATGGTGTGTACTTACTACATCAGGTTCAGTGTATGTTATGTATAGCAATTTTAAAGTGAGGAGGAGGTATTTACAGAGGGGATCAGGTAACTATAATTTGGTTGAAAGTCTGGAGGAAGAGAAGGCAGCCTTTTATTTTGGACTGTTCAAGTCAAGGGCGCGTTGTGATACCTGCAATGTAGAACAAGAAGCTACTATGTCCATTACAACAAATTAACATATCTAAGATATTAAACTCCACCCCCCAAATCAGGATGCCACAAACTTTCTCAAAAGTAGTATTTTACATCCATCACTGCATATAAATAGCATCAACACTAAAAAAAAATAGCTTCCACCTTATGTATTCTTTTCAAAATTTAGTAAAATTTGCCCTGGTTGGTGTGGCTCAGTGGATTGAGTACTGGCTTGGGAACCAAAGGGTTACTGGCTCGTTTCCCAGTCAGAGCACATGCCTGGGTTGTGGGCCAGGTCCCAGTAGGGGTTGTTCAAGAAGCAACCACACATTGATGTTTCTCTCCCTCTCTTTCTCCCTCCCTTCCCCTCTGTCTAAAAAATAAATAAATAAAATCTTTTTAAAAAATTAGTAAAATTTGAAGTTAAATTTTAATCCAGAACCTTACCAAAAGAGAATCTGAGGACTGTAGTTTATAATTTTATGAGAAAGAACCCAGTACACTGTATTTTACACAAATAAAATTATACAAGCATTTTGGCATTGGGAAACCCAAGTTACCATTACTAACTGGTCTTTTCTCTGGAGCAATTGGGGTCATCCTTAGAAATACCTTCCATTCTCCAAGCTTTGAGGATGGTACCATGTGTGGATAACAGAACATGTTTCCCCACCTTTCAAAGGTTCATCATTCTTGTTTTCATCATGTCACATTTTCAATGTCATTCTCTGAGCCTCTGGTGTTACAGAGTATAAAATTCTCTCTTTCTTAGTAGAGAAAGTTTTCTTCAATCAATTGTGCAAGATTTAAATGTGAATATAAACATCAACTTTTATGCTCTTCAAAACTCGCCTTTTTCTATCACCACTATCCTTATCTATATTTTCTGTGATGTACTGTGCCTCCAATTCCTGAAGCATTGCTCAGTCTATGGCATAAAACAGTCTACATTCACATACCAGGTTTTGCTTCATCATCTCGTTGTTAATGTTCTTTCTCTATCCTGCCATTTTTTTTTTTTATCTTTGTCTTGTATGATTGGGGAAAACAGACATCTCTCATTTTCATCAAACAAAACAAAACATTTTCTTTTATGCTTTGTTAGTTTTAGGATTCTTTAAATGAGGAAAAAGCTGTATAAAAGCTCTGCCACATTAAACTCAGAGATTTTCAAAAATGTTTCTTGATTAAATTGTCATTCTATGAAACTAGTGAGTAAATTAGTAATTCAGATGAATAGCGTAAATTAGAGGTAATCCGCATTCATTTGCAAAATCAGTTGAGTCATCTCTTTCACCCAGCAGTACTCAGAGCTCTAATAAATGAAGGTACATTGGTACACTGTTTTGAACAGCTAAACAGCAAAATTTTAATAGGATCTCATCTAACTGTGTTATTGATATATGAGGTCTGTCCAGAAAAAGTACAGTCATTGTTAATATAACAAGAACAGTTTGTGCAACATGGATGTAACATGGCAACCAAGAAGAGTGGACTGGAATTTGCATGTGTGAACAGTTATGACTTCAGTGTACTACAGTGGGGGCAGTAGATGCCATTGAGTGAACATGTGTACTGTGTGACCATCACGTTCAAAATGACTGATCAATTAGAGCAACAAATCTGCATCAAATTTTGCATTAAGCTTGAACATTCCTCCATGGAATCTATTCAGATGATTCAGAAGGTTTTTGGGGATGAAGCAATGAGTGTAGCACAAATAAAATTTGGCCTTGACACCTCAAAGATAGTTAAAAATCTGTTGAAAGTGATCCACATTCTGGAAGGCCTACAACAAACAGAACACCTGAGAATGTGGAACGTGTACCGGCTACAGTCAAAAAAGACTGGCGACTGACAGTGGGGGAACTAGAAGCTGATCTGGAGATTCCAAGCACTGCTGTGTCCAAGGTTTTGATGCAGGGTCTTGGCATGAAACGTGTCATGGGAAAATTCATTCCGAGGTTTCTCCTACCAGAGCAGAAGGAACATCGTGCTTCAGTTACTAATGACGTTTTTCAAACTGTCACCATTGAACCAGATTTCCTCAAGAAGGTCATAACCGGAGAGGTCATAAATCATGGGTCTACAGCCATGGCTATGATCCAGAAATGAAGGCCCAGTGGTCCCAATGGAAGTTGTCTATTTCTCCACGCCCTAAGAGGTGGAGCAAAGTCACAGCAAGATCAAGACCATGTTAACTGTGTGTTTTGATTGGGCAGGTGTTGTTCATCATGAGTACACCCCTCCAGGCCACACAATTAATAAAGAGTACTTCCTCAATGTTCTTCATCAGGTGAGAGATGTAATACAATGAAAACTGTCACAGCTATGGGCAACTGGTGAGTGGCAGCTTCATCAAGACAATGCCCCTGCTCATACATAATGACCCACACAGAGTCATTATTGGTGAAACATCAAATCACCCAGGTTACTCAGCCCCGTACAGCCCAGATTTGGTTTTTCCCAAAACTAAAATCATCTTTGAAAAGGAAAAGCTTTCAGGCCATCGACAAGATTCAGGAAAATATGACAGGACAGCTGATGGTGATTCCAACAAAGAATTTTGCAGTGTTTTGAACAGTGGAAGAGATGCTGGGAGAACTGTGTGAAGTCCCAAGATGCGTACTTTGTAGGAGACTGAGGCATCATTGCCCTGTGTACAATGTTTCTTGTATTTTGTGTTTTCTTCAATAAATGTCTCTATTTTTCATAGTGCCTGGCTGGATACTTTCTGGACAGGTTTGTATGTCTGGAACATCGGGTTGTGTTGGTTTTTTTTTGACTTGCAAAATTATATTTGTGTAAAATTTTAGAGGTGAAATTTTAAAATATACATATATAATATATGGTACATATTTATATATTTGCTAAAAACATTAAATTTATATTTTATTTCACAAGGCAACCAGGAATTTGAAGCTATTACAAAAATAATGTAACTTTATAACAAAATAAAAACTAAATAATTAACTGAAAAGAACAGGAACTTAAGATTTGATAATACCATTAAATTACATGTGGATATTATCATCTTCAACATCATATTTCAAACTTTTTGGAGGTGATTGTATCTACAAGGTATATTAATCTTTATTAAAATAAAACTATGATGGTTTAAAAATTTATTTCTAGCTTACTATGAAATAAAATTGGTAGCCATTTTTATTAAATATCTTCATAATTGCTATATTCCTGGATTGTGTAAAAACAAATATTTATATTTTTCCATAATTCTTTTTTTCAAAGTTGTGTTTAATGATTTCATCTAGTAGGTAGAATTTGCAATTCAATTTGAAATTCAGAGTTTGATATTTTACAAGTAGTCCATTTACCTCTTCCTAAAACTTTAATCATAGGTTTTCATTCTTAAGGAATATTGGATTACAAGTATCAAACTCATCCACAAATCATTTTATTGCTTTATTGTTTCTGCTTAGTTTAATTGAATTCTCTGGAGTTTAATTAGGTTTAAAACATCGTGATTATAGAAAGACTATGCCTGTTAAATGCACACATTCTCCCAAGTGGTCTTTACAAATTCCCCAATTTAATTTAGTGGATATTCAATCACCTTACTAATTACTGAAAGAAAACAGCTCAAAGCACATTCCCTACTAATGGTTGGTTAGTATCATCATCCTATTACACAAAGTGCAGCATAATTAAACTAAGAAGTTAGTAAACCTTACAACATAATTATTATTCAAAGTTTTTTAAAGAAATGCAATATCCTAATTACCTTGTACTTATATAAAGCTTATAACATAATTATTCAAAGTTTTTTTTAAATGCAATAATATTCTAATTATCTTGCATTCTTGTCCAAGTTCAAAATCAATTTAATTGCTAATACTCTCTCAGAAAATCAAATCCAAACAAATAAATTGAAATAATAGCTGAAAGAATTACAATTACTTTACAAAGAATCTACATCCAATGACATCCTTATTTTTAACATTTCCTATATATCACTTTTCAATTTTTTTCTCAAATAAAATTACACTTGAGTGAAAATTGGTATATGTTCATTAACTAAAATCCCCATATTTATATAATTTGCAAAGACCACTTTTAAACTTGTTATCATGTATCTGCATAATTGTTTACTTGTTTTGCCTGTCTTTTAAAAAATAATGCAGTTTTTGCCCGGCTGGTGTAGCTCAGTGGATTGAACGTGGGCTGGGAACCAGAAGGTCCCGGTTCGATTCCCAGTCGGGGCACGTGCCTGGGTTGCGGGCCAGGTCCTTGGTGGGGGCCATGTGAGAGGCAACCATATATATTGCTCTTTCTCTCTCCCTTCTCCTCTCTCTGAAAATAAATAAATAAAATCTTAAAAAAAAATAATGCAGTTTTAAATCAGAATTATTAATGAAATTTATAGCTGAAATTTATGACAATTATATTTTCAAATAATTAAAGTTGTATAGAAAATGGCAATAAACACAGTTTTTAAAAAATTAACACAGATTGATAAAATAAAATATAAATGAAAATTTGAAGTCTAAAATATATATATGAAAAAAAGTACATGCTTTATTTTTTAGAATTTTTGTAATTCCAAAATGACAAAAGTAAGCCTTAAAATTATGGAAGTGTTTCAATGTGATATATTGCATCTCAGAACAAAACTTTAGGATTTATAGAAATATAAAGATATTCAACATTCTAAATCTTAAATTCGCAATGCCTTCCTGGCATCCAATCAAAATTTTCAGGCTTGGGAAGAATTTGGAAAATATGACAGAAGTGATGAGATAATCAGTCTGTAGAAATAGACCTAGAAATGACAGATGACAGGAATATTAGAAAAGGACATTCAACACATTCCATATGTGCAAGAAAGTGAAGAATAAAATCAGCAAGTTAAGAAGTACTATGAAATATAACAAAAGAGATGCAAAATCAGCATCTAGATTTAAATAATACAATGCAAGAGATGAAAAATACACTGGATCACATTAATACCAGATACCGACCAGAAAGCCTTAGAAACTCTCCAAAATCAAACACAGGAAAAAACAAACAAACAAAAAAACCTTGAGCTACTCAGAGAAAGACAATTACCATATGATTTCACTTATATGTGGAATCTAATGAACAAAGTAAACTGTTGAACAAAATAGAAATAAAGGCATGGATACACGGAGCAGACTGACAGCTGTCAAAGGGGAGAAGGGAGGAGGACTGGACTCAAGAAGGCGAAGGGATTAGCCCAGGAACTTGAGTGCAGGACCCATAGTCACAGACAGCCGTGTAGTGATGGCCTGAGGGAAGGGCAGCAAGGCTGCGTGGAGTGGGCAAAGGAAGGAGCTAGGGGAATGCGCCTATCTATAACAGCATCAGCAGTAAAAATAAGGAATAACACTGAAAAAAATAATGAAGCAACCTTTAACTGTCAGATAAACATCTGTGTAATAGAAATCTGAAAGAAAAAGAGTATGAAAAAATATTTAAAACTTTGTAGCTGAAAATTACAATTTTATAAAACTATAAACCCACTAATCCAAAAAGTGTAAACAACCTCCAGCACAGAAATACATGAAGAAAATTTCAACAAGGAATATTATAATTAAATTGCTAAAACCTAGTGTTAGAAAATCTTGTAAGTAGGCAGAGGAAAGAAAAGGGTGGATAAAAAGGGATGAAAACAGGTTTATATTTGGAGATGGTAAGACAGAAGACCATGCAAAACCATTTCAGTATCTTAAAATACTGAAAAACAAAAATTTCCCAACTTCACCAGGTGAAAGATCATGAAGGGATTAAACAAAGAACATTTATGCACAACCCATGGGCACAGACAGCAATATGGGAATTGACTTTCGGAGAGACGAAGGTGGGGCTGGGTGGAGTTGGGGAAAGGAAAGAAAATGGGAAACTGTAGCAGCATAAACAACAAAAATAAAATTAAAAAAATTCCCAAGCTCAAATTCTCATAAAAATGTCATTCAAAAGCAAAGGCAAAGTAAGTTCTTAGTAAAATGCACTAAAAAAAAATACTAAAAGATTTCCTGATGCACATGAAAAAATATATGAGATGGAAATCTTAATCTACATTCAAGTTAGGAGCACTCACTGTAAATGGTGAATATGTAGTTAAATATAAAAACATTTTATGTATTCTTTAGCTCTTTATAAAGGGCTAATACAAAATACTCATTTTAGAATTATACAAGATATGTAATTGTTTCAATGCCAATATAAAATAAAGAGGTCTTTAGGAAAAAAAAAAAGACTTTATTAACATGGTGTCTCATTTATACAAATACTAAAATGTATACAATAATGAAAACTTATCTCAGAAGGTAGAAGTTGTATTTAATATATATGCTGGATAAAAAGGTGAGATTTTGGAATCAATATTTATTGTAAAACTGTAAGAATAATTTTAGTGGAAAACAAGTTTTACACTGAGTCAAATATACTAGCGATAGTACTCAATAAGTCATGGAAAATTTATTCCCTCACTTATTCTTTCAACAAACAGTAATATGACATATAATGGTGAAAGAAAAGCAAATGTTTCTCCTTCATGCATCTGCTTGCAATAGAAGATAGAAGAAACTGTAATAAACCAACTAATAAGGGGGGACCCCCAAAATAGAATTTATTTATAAAATATTGTGTATTTATTCTCACATGTTTAAACTTCAGTCACCTTTAAAGTACTCTGCATTTGATGCAATACACCTATGGAGACTTTTTTTTTCACTGCCCGAAGCAGTTTTTGAACTCATTAATTTTGATGCTTATTACTGCTTATGCCTTTTTTTGTTTCACATCTTTGACATAAGCAAAATGTTTAGCTTTGAGGATGTTTTTCATCTGGGGAAAAAAAAAAAGTTGCTTGGGGTGAGACTGGGTGAATAAGAAGGGTGGGACATGAGGCTCACACCATTTTTGGCTAAAAACTGCTGAACACTCAATGCGGTGTGGGCAGGTATGCTCGTAAATTGCCCATTGTGAAATGGGCAAATGCCTTGAAATAGCTTTCAAAAAAATTTCACGGAAGCCAAATGCAGCTTCTCACAACAATGCCAGATGGTACACTGATACAGATGGGTTCCTGGAACATTCACCTAGTGGGGGAAGCGTGTACTGCAAGGGGCTGCGCTCCGGAAGATAATCCCCCTCGCCCCATTTAAGGACCTCTTACCACCTTACCTACTTCTGACTCTGCTTATGACATTCTTATTATTTTTAATAATCTAGCATATTCTCAAAATAACTCAATTCTACACCTGCAGAACAATTTTAAAATAAAGTTTGCCTTCTTATTTTGTGTTCTTTTCTCTTTGCCCTGTTCCTTTTCATGTGATCATGAGTCTAATTTTCGGGAATGTGATATGATTAATTGAATTCCTTCTACATAACAAGCATCCTCCCACATACATATGTCACTACATGAAGAAAAGCCATGCGACTAAAATAGGCAGAAACTTTTTTACTCTAAACAATTCTCATATATGGTGAATAAAAGTGGAACTAAGATAAGACAATGAAAAACACTCTTTCAAGCACTACTAATAGATATAATAAATGAAGCATTTATATTAGGAAAACTCCAGTGATATTTAGAGTAATGCTGCAAAGGGAATCACAGGTCACAAAGGTTATCAGTATTACCTACTCTCAGATAAAAAACTGATCTCTTTAAAGAAAGCAAACTTTATAGTCAATAAAATGAAATGTTTAGTTAGCCACTGGGATTTTCACTATCCAAAAATGTAGATATGTCAATATTTGCAGTTGTTTAGAGAAAACTCATTAGAATTGAAATAAAATAAGGTGCTTTCCCTAAAAGTTACTTTAAAAACTATTTAAAGTAAACGCATAAGAGTCCTGTTAAAAGAAACAGCCTTTTTCTACTCTGTTAAAACTCTTATATTTTTATATTTCAGTCTTGAATAACTTGGGAATAATAGTTTTATTGGACTTTTTAAAAATATAATGCCCATACCATAAATTAAATATTGATATGCATTTGAACCCCACAAAATATTTGCTTCTGATCAGACACAGCCACACAGCAACTCTGCAACCTGAAAGTTAGTTTCTTTATTAAAAGGAGAAGTTTATGGTTCCCCCCTCATAGAGTCAGTATTTAGGTTAAACGTAATGACACACTACAGGGCAACGGGTAACAGAAATCACAGCTATATCGGGAGGCAGAGTGTGGTTAATTTCAATGCCATGCCTATCCTAAAGAAACAACTGCATACCTGAGGCATCACTTCAACAAATAAGCAGCAATTAGATGTAATATTCTTTCTCAGGCTCACTCATTTGGACGAGAGTGTGGGTTGGTAATTGAATCAGCTACAAATGAAGGGCCTGGTGGCACAAATCTTTTCTTACCCCGCCCCAAGGAATTTCAGGTCAACCTCTGCAATCTGCATCTTCCCACATTAAGCAGCTGGGAACCAAATGGATTAGTATTCAAAGCAAAACGGTCCTGGGACGCAGGCTTCCTAGGGAGCAGATTGCAAGCAACCGTGGTATTGTTTTATTACAAATATCTGAACCAGCTCCCATGTAAAGATCAGCTATGATGAAACATTTAGTCCTCAAGTTCGGAAATGCACTTCTATCTTTCTGATCTAACTGTTTGCCTGGAGTGGTAACAGGGACTGAAGTGGGTTGCTTCTACTACTTTGTAATTTACTCAGAGGTGACGATTAAAACAAATTCCAATAGGTTAGCCCTTTACTGCTTGATTCTGGTAAAAAATGGGTATCTTGATGATCTGTTTATATTCTTTATATTCTCTATTCTGGGTCTGTGGGCAGATAATTTCTGAGGAGAGGTACAAATATTTTACATTCATTTTCTTGCCTGAAGTGGCACACACAGAGAGATCTTTTGGAAAATTTATAATAACTATGAAGTGAAATATGAAATTATAGAGACCATTCCAAGCTATTTGTCAATTGTAGGTTATGAACCTAGAAGAACAATTTAGGATAGATTTAGTAATATTCTATCTTTCCATTTCATCTGTGATAACATTATTGAACAAAAGCACAAATAATTCCTGATGCACTAAGGAAACCCCCGAAGTACTACTCATTCCTAATTGTGGTGGTGTAAAAGGCATTGTCAAAATACACGTGTGTGTTGTCTATTGTACTATTAACAACACCCAAAAGTTGATAAGTACTTTATGCCAGGTTCTAAAAACAGGTTATTTTCTAGGATGGCACTGGTTTTCATTATTGAATTTGAATGTTTTTATAAAATCTGTATAACCGGTAGGAATACAGATGACAGCTGCCATCATGTGGCATCTGCTTACAATCTGTACGAGCCAGAGAGCACCGAGCTGCCCGGTTTTGAGGTGGCCTGATAGGACACGGAGCCAAATGAAAAGCAAAACCCAAGCTTCTATCCCTCTTTTCAATGATGCAAACAAGAGGCCAAAAGAGAAGGAACTGGCCTCTTCCATGTTCCATCCCCCCCACCCCCACACAGATTAGAGAGCTTGATGTTTCTGTGTAGATGAGTCCTTGATTTTGTGAGACTTTGATTATCTGAGTCTTGTTTGAGGTGACAGGGGTGACTTGTCACGTTTCTTTTTATTTTGCAGACTATGTCATGGCTCTTTACAGAGCGGCCGTGGAAGGGCTCGTTACTCTCAGAGAGGGACGATGTGCCAACAAGCATGTAAGCACCTCTAACTGTTGCTGGGGTCACACTTGGTCACTGACCAGAACTCCTTTTGTGGCAAACTTAGGAGATGAAGAAAAAAATCATATATTTTAATGGGAGAGGAAAAACTGTGGCCGAGTTTTTAGTCTACCGAAAAGTAAAAGGGACCACTCATAAAAGAAAGTGAAAGGGAAGATCCAATATTATTTGACCAGGATAAAAGAGGTAAGGTTATCAGAAAAAGAAGCTACTAAGCACCCTTGATTGTCACCAGCAAGGAAGTGAATTTATACAAAACAAATGCCTAAAGATCATTCCTCCTCACTCCAAGTGAACATAATTTTGTTTATTCAGAAGGAAGAAATCCTCAATTCTCTTCACTGCCAGCAAATAGCCCTCTCTTAATAACTGCCTATATATACCTTGAGTTCCTGAAGCAAAAAGAAATAGATGAAGTCCTGGGACCATAATAAGCCTCCCGATGGTAAATTTCAAGAGCCTAACAGGACTTTCTTTAAAACCCAAGGCACATATGCATCACTGGAAGCTCAGGTATCCATAAAAGTGAAAGTTATAACATTGGATCTTGGGTAAGGTTGGACAAGATATACTTTTATATTTCCTTTGAAGACTCATTAGATAAAGATAAACTATACAATGATATTGTCATTTTTTTGTCCTTGAACCTTAGATCTGTTGTTCTAATATACGTACCTCCAATATTCAGAACTAACCTTAAATTGGACTATTTGTAAATTTACAAATAATATTTATATGTGTATGTTATATATTTACATAATAATATATCATATATTATAGATTATATATGTGTTTTGTACATAAATGAAATATATAAAGCATATGGGATAGAAGTAATGAAACAAATTTGAGTAATGTTCTTTGAACTACTAGAAGTAGTTTAATTAGTTTTAGCTTTAAGAACATAATCAGCGGACAAAGAACAATGTAACAATTTGGAAACTTCTGCTGTTCTGCAGTCAGTCTTTGTGCACATAGGAACACCACAAGTCCTACTGCACAGTTTTCCCACAGCTGTATTCTTCAGTACAGCGTTCTTCAAAACCATTAGTTCAGTCCAAGACCTATAATTGGAGTGACTAAGAAAGTCACTCCGATTTCTAGGGGGAAATACTCTATCTGAAAGAATATCAATTCTTTCAAGACCCAGATAATAAATTACTTAAACTTTAAATTCTTCAGAGAGGCCAGCTAAAATGATTTTCATTTTCTTTGGGAAAAACTTCAGATTTTTTCCTATTAAAGAAAAATTAGACACAATTTTCCTTTATACTTTATTTCTGATAAAATTAAGGACAAAAATGAATATTTAGGAAAAATAGGTCATTTTCCGTCAGACATTTAAAAGCCCAGAATGTGTTAAAATTGAAAAGGAAAATGTTTGCTTAAACGTTGTCCAGAATAAGTCTTTAGTACTGAGAATATTTGGGTTTCTAAGTGCCACAAGTTTAGATCCTTTCAATCTCCTTTAAACATTTCTTTCCTTAGAAAATTGAATCATTGACAACTGTTTTTCAGAAGCTGGCTTTAATGAGCGCCCACTGAATCAGCTGTTTTTGGACTCCCAATTGAAGTAGAGTGTAATCAAGCCATTTTGCATCTGTGGATGTATGCTGGCGTTTTTCACAGCCCCGGTCCTTTGTTTGTCAAATAATCATTTTCTATAATAAGGGAGCAGGGTGTAAACATGCTTTTCAATAATCTCTCATCTCTGAATATCTGATTTTTTCATAGAATGAACAGGAAATTCTGATGAGTTTTGCAATTGCACAGTGTGTTTCCAATTAGATATTTAATGAAAAGTAAGTGAAGCTTGGTAGTGATGTACTATAAAGCAGTGATTTGATAATTTTTCTGGCACATTTTCTTATTCCAACACTTTCGCTCCAGGGCATTTCACACTGTAAAAAGACAATACTTTTCCACCTTACCTACAAAGCTTGTGGTTGCCAGTATATGTTAGTTTATGGATGGTGTTCATACATGTAACTTAAATATTTCTTAGATTCTTCACACTTTGTAATAGATCTTATTACTAAACCTCATATTACTAAATACAGAAAAAAAATGTGTCATGTTATATAACTTCTGACTTATATACCTTTGACCAATTTATAAGAAATGCATTAAAAATTAGATCTTACCATGACCTACACTATCCCACATAATTGAATCCGTCACCCTCTCTTTAGCCTCATCCTACTGTTCTTACCTTCGCAAACCAGGCTTCTGTCAAGCAGCCTTTTCAGCTGCTTCTCACCACGCCTGAAATTCCTATATCTCTGAAACACACATATTTGCTTCCTTGCTCCATTTAGGTTTAGACTGAAAGGCTATCACCCTAGGGAAAACTTACATTCTCCTGCTACCTAAAAACATTTTCATTGTATTTATCCCCACACTACTTTATTTTTTCTTATCGTATGTTTTGGACGGAGCTATCTCTCTGATGTTCATATGTTGAACTCCTAACCCCCAGTACCTTAGAATACGACATTTGGAAATAGAGGCTCTTTGAAGGAGAAAATGAGGCCAGTAAGGTGGGCCCTAATCCACTGTAACTGGTGTCCCTCTAGGAAGAGGAGATTGGAACACAAGCACACACACAGCACAGAGCGCAGACAGCCATCTAAGGCCATGGAGAGAAGCCTCAGAAGACACCACGGTGGTGAAAACTTAATCTCAGATTTCCAGCCTCCACTCTACTGTAAGCAGGTACATTTCCATTTTTTAAGCTACCCAGTCTGTGGGACTTTGTTATAGCAGGCATAGCGAGCTGGTACAGTACTTAATCATTCCAGTCGAGTGCTGCACAATCCCGTTTCAGTTGATGACGACCTGTACACAAAGAAGGCGGTTCCATAAAATTGTAATGGAGCTGCATCTCCTGTAAGACATAGAAGATAGGTGGTTCAGGAGGGATTTTTCTTTCTCTGGCAGGAGCAGTATCTGTGGGGCTTGACAGTAGATTCTCTCGAACTCACAGCACCTCGATTTTGAGTGCACAGGTCACGTCCCAGTCAGTCAGCCTCTGACCTATTTTGGCACTTAAGAGCCTGTCCCCTCAGTGCTATAGGTTCAGAGGGCACGACAGCTCTCCCAGATCTACCCTGATGGCCTGATGTGGACTCCGGCCCACAGTATCCGAGGCTTTATGGATGGGAATAAGTCTACCAAGACATGATCTGCTTGGGAAGGAAAGGTAGCCAATCTCTCAAAGGAGAAGGACCAGGAACCTGTTTCTCAATGGGCTTTTATTGGGTTTAATTTGCATAGGAATACAGGGCGTATATATGTAAGCTCATCAATCATTGTCAGGCAGTAATGATCCAATAATAGATAACATTAAAAGAACTCTAAGAGCTTATTTTGAGTCAGGGTCAGATAGCTAAAGAGCCAAAAAACTTTGGGGAACAAACTCATTTCATGCTTGGACTTTATCATTTACATTGAGGGTATTAGCTAATAGGTTTCGCAGGATTCTGTGCATTACTTCTTAGGCCTGATCGCCCCAGGGAACTCGCCCTTTCCAGCACAGGGCCATACCCACCTCCTGCAATGTTTCAGGGTTAACTCAGGCAGGGGAAGTAAGGCAGCCAGGAGATTAGGAGACTTCTTGCAGACAGAATGAGGACTCAGGCTATGTCAAAGCTGAGAGGTGAGGGTCCATCACCCCCTTTTCTACAGTCCCCCAAGTCCTTCCCTGGGGGCCCCTTAGTGACCATGCCTGCCTTAGGCCGTTCCTGCCTGAGGAATCTTACCTGTCATTGGCTAACTGCGCTAGAGGCCAAGCAGGGTGAAGTAAAAGGGGCAGAGGCAGCACTCCTGCCAGGGAGATAAGCTTTGTCTCCTTAGTGGCTTAAGGTCCTAAGGTCTCTCACTCAGCCTTAGCCATGGGGGCTCACAGCTTCTGAAACCAGGCTGGGCTGTTCCCAGCAATGGCCCCGAGAACACATTGCTATAAATTCTTTGTGGAGGATCTAAGATCTTGCATAAGGACACACATCCAGAGGACTATATTAATAAGTGTTAGTTGTTACTGCCACTTAAGTAAGAGCTTTCTGTGGTAATATGAAACCACCCTGGCCCTGTACTTTGAAAATATTTTCAAACACTTAATATAAAGCACTTAGTATAAAGCATAGATACATTTCATTTCTCCCATCAACTCAATGCCAGAGAGAGCCCCTTCTGCCAGGTGGGGTCAATGGAACCAAAACCAAATTTCCAAATCAAAAGATTGAGTCTTCAGTTCTACACCCTCCACATGTTAAATACCCTCTTTTTTATGAATGCCACTAAGTTTTATCAATCTGATAACTGCTCCAACATGAATAGACAAAGCCACATTGCCATGACAATCCCCTATGTTCCTTTATCTTTCCATCTTGATTTCTTATTTCTACTGATTGACCCTCAGGCCATCTTTCACTCCCTCCTGACAGTCACCATCACAGTGATCTCTGCCTGACCTTGCCTGTTTCTCCTTGATGTTTCAAATCAATCCAGCACACATTCCTGTTCAGGAAAGCACTGCCAGCATCCATGATCTATTTTGACCTTGTCAGAAGGGAGAAGGCTAGGGCTTGTGGGATCGTGATTATAAATTCTACAGCAGTGTACAGTAATATCCCAGGCCTCATCTACCACTCACTCACCTATCACTCACCCAGAGCAACTTCCAGTCCTGCAAGCTGCATTCACGGTAAGTACCCTATTGAGGTGACTTTTTTTTTTTCAAATTATAAGAGAAAGTTTATTTAGAAAGTTATAGAGCAAGCAGAAGTGAGCCAACTGGGAAGCAAGCTCACTTCTTGCTCTCTAGGAAGCAAGTTATAGAAGCAAGAGAAGGACTCTTGCAGTTTAGGAGAGAGAAAGGCACAGATAAGTCTCCTGGGGTAGAAGCAGAGGTGGAAAGGAAAGGCAAGAGGGAGAGCCATAATTATTTTTTATCTCTTATACCATGTGTTTGCCCCACCCTTTCTATGTTTAGATACACAAAGACTTACTGTTGTGTCACAGTTGCCCACAGCATTCAGTACAGGACACGCTGCACAGGATTGTAGCCTAGGAGCTATAGACTGCACCATGGGACCCAGGGGTGGCACAGGCTGTACCGTTAGGCTGTGTCAGTGCACCCTATGGTGTTTGCACGAGAACAAAATCACCTAACAATGCGTTACTCAGAATGCATCCCCATCGTTAAGCAATGGATAATTTAATTATATGCGATAATTAGTCATTTAGTTGTTTTCTCCTTTTCCTTCCATTAGAATAAAAGCTTTCTGAAAATAATATTTTGGTTCACTTTTTTGCACTCAGTAGTTACACAATGTTTGGCAAAAAAAAAAAAAAAAAAAAAAAGACAGGCCAAGGGTTTCTGCTGAATCATTCTGTAAGTTTCTAGAGGTTCTGTGAGGTGAGCACAAGTCAGAATGACTGCACTCCTTCACTCCCTTTCCTCTGTATGGTACCAATATGATGTTTACAGGTTCATTAGAATAAACGATTTATATCAGGTCCCTTTGTTTGTTAACAGGCAAGAAATATGCAAAAGACTTATGAGAACATCAGAAAAGATTGGGCGCACTCAAGTCAAACTGGACCTGTATAAATTCTACCTGTTCGAAGGCTATGTACAACCATTTACACCAGTATAATACTCACCATCTTTTAAAAAAACTATAAAAGTTGGAGGTTTGCATGTGTGTATGTGTTGAGGAAGAAAGAAAGATACAGAGCACATGGTTAGATAAAATTACTAGACTCAATGATGGTATCTACTATATGAACCTCCGCTGTAGACATAAAAGCCACACAGAATACCGTTTAGTGAACTCTACAGCAATGATGACGCAGTGCATTCTCTTCCCCTTTTGCTGGTTGATAAATATTCAATTTTAATGTCACTCATTATGTCCTATATTATTATTTAGAGAAATTTATTGGAAATGTTATTCTTAAATGATATCAAAACTCATGCTATACAAGGGAAGACATACAGCTTTAAAATACTGCAATGAAATATGTAATTGTTATTAATATTAAAGTTCATTCCTTTTTAATTCTGCATGGATTTTATAGTTAAATACTTTACATGTATAATTAGGTACTACAAAATATTAATAAAACTATAATTAGACTATTATAATTAGACATAATTCTGAAAATATGATATGCTATGTTCTATTTTTAACTGCATCAATAACCTACTCCCTAGAGGAAGATGAATATCCTCAGTGTTTGTCACCCTGAGCCACTTAATGGCAGGCCAAACGGGGCACCCAAATACTGACCAGTGCCTAAGGGAATTTTCTATTTAATGGAAACATTTTATAAGGAAATGTATTTGGAATCACAACATTGCATAAAATGAAAACATAAAATTCTGTATCTGAATAAGAGAGCTATGTATGATAGAAGGAGCAAGAGAATTCAGTTTGATTCATCTCACCCAATATTGACTGAGGCCCACTCAGATTGAATGTTCCAGTAAGCAAAGATCAGGAGAGTCAAGCATCCAGTCCAAAGCCCTGACTCCTTGCCCGTCATTCACTAAATGTATGTATTTTACAATGTTACCGCATCATATCAGTTTCTTCATCTGTGAAGTAAAAATGTTAACAAAATGTCTATTGCAATTACTGCTTTGAGTGAAATTAAACGTTACAGTGCATTTTAAAATGCAAAACAGTAGGCAAAGCTCAGGGATGTATAAATTAAATAAGACAATGTTTAGAAGGTTTACCAATCTGGAGAGTGGTTTAGAGGCTGACTTTTTAGTCTGTTTTTATTTTATTTATTTATTTCTATTCAATTTTTTAAAAATAGTTTATTTATTTATTTTTAGAGAGTGGGAAAGGGAGAGAGAAAGAGAGGGAGAGAAACATCAATGTGTGGTTGCATCTCACGTGGCCCTCTTGGGGACCTGGCCTGCAACCCAGGCATGTGCCCTGATTGGGAATCGAACCAATGACCCTTTGGTTCACAGACCTCACTCAATCCACTGAGCTACACAAGCCAGGGCTATTTCTAGTCAATTTTTTTAAAAATTAAATTGAATTTTAGCCACATGCATAAAGTTTCTCAGATCTGAATATTAATTCAAAAGATTATTTATAATTTGATGGCACAAGCATTGTGAAGTATTTTCAGTGTTTTCTGAGTTAAGTGGCAAAAATATTGAGTGAATATAACTGCACAAAAGCATTAACATGGCAATTATCAATATATTTTTAGAAATTTAGAAGGGATGGGGGATTATTTTTTTTAACAAAAAAAAAGTCTCATTCTAACTCTACCTATTCCTCCACTTTATCTTCTTATAACGTATGAGCAGGGATTTAGTTTGCTAGTAAACTCCTGCAATTACCAATCTGGGCTGCAGTGGATTACAGATCTCTAATTAAGGCAGATTACTATTTTTGTGACCTTGAATAGTTTGTTTGACTCTCTATTGCTATTTTTCTTGAACTGGAAAATTAAAGCTAAGTAGAACCTCAGTGCCAAACAGATGCTACCTTTGGCTTGAATTGTCACAGGCAATTTATAAAATAATAATTAATAACTAAGCACCAGTGCCCAGAAATTATGCAGGCATATCCATTGCCTCTGCACATAAACAAAATCAATTTTCATTAAATATGCTAATTCCACACAACATCACTATCAACGCTTTGCCAAAGCTTAATAAGGCATTATGCCTTATTTTCCAAATCAAGCAAACCATTTTTCATTATTTGTTTTGATTACCTTCAATATGGCCCATCCTAATTGTGTTATGAACAGGTGCATTTGTGTTGCTAAAGAAACCAAAATAACAGTCTGAATATAAACCTATTATATGCTATAAAGTACAATTATTTCATAGGGATACACAGCAGAGAGTATTCTGATAGTGCCCTTACCGTAATTACAGGCCAAATGGGAAATAAATAAGGAGCAGAAGAATTATAAATGATGATTTTCAACAGAATCTTTCAGTTGAATTAATAGATATTAATATTTGTAGATATTATAGAATTTCTATAATAAAACCACTGAATATTTAGAATTTATTCCTACTCTACATTTCTTTTTAAGGTAAATATATTCTAAAAGAAATTATTTAATTTCAGTCTTCAGTTAAATATATTATATGTTCTGCATAATTAATTGAATTTGCTTATTTCAACGATATGATGCCTTTATTATTAAGAATGTAAAATGAAATTTTGTATGGTTATTAATTGGATTCAGAAATTGTTTTTAAATTAATGATTTAAAACATTAGTATGTGATCTATTAAATGTTCACTATAATTATTATTATGCTAAGTGATTTTTATAGAATCCTTATATCAATGATATAAACTGACACTATTATTTTCATTTTAAAAATCAGGAAATCAAAGCTTATCCAAGCAAAGTGATTTGCCCAAGGCCAAACACTTAGTAAAGTAGTGAAAAGAGTGCCAAAAAAAAATTTTAATAGCAAAGTCTGAGTATTTCATTCTATACATATATATTTTTCAGAGCTGATTAATATTGCATATCATTAAATATTGTCTATCATCCAGCAAATAAAGAATTCTGGAGCAGATGTTAATGTTTCCATAAATGTTATTTTCAATGTCTTGATATCTTGCCAGCTCTAATTTATTTTTCACTGGAAAATGTAATGGTAAAATATATGCTGTAAACTGTGATAACTTATATGCTAGGATAATAAAAGGAACATATATCTAAGTTTTAATTATGTGTGATATATGAAGATAAAGTTTATCATAAAACAAAAATATTATACATTTGAAGCCCTCATTTTATCACCTATTTCAATTCTCTTTTCCATACAAATGATATGCCTTGCATTTTATATAGTTTCTTTCATTTTGTAATTAAACATTGAAATTGATAGTAACTGATATATCACCATAATATCTTTGCTTAATGGATGAAGTGAGTCTTCATTTGAGGGATATAACGTAGTCTGCCCAGTAGAAGATTTAGACAATTCATTGAAAAGAAAAATAACCCTTGCTTATGTTATCTGTGTGAATTACCTAAGCTGGTCAATAGAAATTAGACTGTAAATTACTGAGAATTCCATATAAAATAAATTATCTAAATAATTGATATCATATTACTCATACACATCATTTGAGTTTATTTCATGTGACTTCAATGATTCTTGTTTTTTTTCCATTCTGATTCACCAAATATAGTAAGTTGGTAATAAAACTAATTACATAATATATATAATTAAAAACTGACATGGAATGCATAAAGTTTTATCTTACTTCAGAATTAATCTTTAATTTTACATTTGAATTCATAATATATCCATATTTCAAGTATAAGATAAATATTATAACCTATACATCTGAATATTAGTGATTGAATAAAATATATCATATCTTTATATTCACTAACACAGGTAAAATACTAATAAGTAGCATTAATTGTTTAATACATATCAAGAAATACCTTAAGTCTTTTATAAATGATATTTCTTTAAATATTCAAAATTACCATGAATGTAAGAATTTATTATCCCTATTTCATAGATGAAGCTATTGAAGTTTTATTAATTACAATCACAGAGCTCGTGGTAACTCAGTGGCTGCAAACTAGCCAGACAAGCTCCCTACACCATTCTTGGAACCACTAGTCTTTTCTCATTTTCACCATTGGCCTATACACTGAAGAATGCTTTGGTTGTATTAATAATGGTTCACTTAAGAATATACTTTATTGAGCCCTGGCTGGTGTAGCTCAGTGGATTGACCGCGGGCTGGGAACCAAAGGGTCCCGGTTCAATTCCCACTCAGGGCACATGCCTGAGTTGCGGGTCAGGTCCCCAGTGAGGGCCATGTGAAAGGCAACCGTACATTGCTGTTTCTCTCCCTCTATTTCTCCCTTCCTTCCCCTCTCTCTAAAAATAAATAAATAAAATATTTTTTTAAAAAATTATTTAAAAAAAGAATATACTTTATTGAGTTTATAACCTCCTGAATATGCAATTATCAGATGAAAGTAAAGTATAATTTAACTAATTATAAACTGTCTATTTGTAACTCTAGGTGAGTGGTAAATCATAGAAACTGTTTTTTTAATCATTTGGTGTTTTTTTTTAAATTCATTGCAAAATATGAAACAATTGTTTTATGTATTCCATTCTACTATTATAAATGGATATGTCTCCAATAAAAAAATTGTAAATGCATATATACTTATGTATATAAATATATGAGGTCTTTCCAGAAAGTATCCAGCCATGTAATATGAAAAGTATAGATATTTATTGAAGAAGATAGAAGAAACGTTGTACACAGGACAATAACGACTCACTCCCCTTCAATGTAGGCACTTTGGGACCTCACACAGTTCTCCCAATCGCCATCAGTTGCCCTGTCGTATTTTCCTGAATCTCATCAGTGACCTGAAATCTCTTCCCTTTCAAAGGTGATTTTAGTTTTGGGAAAAGCTAGAAGTCACAGGATGTCAAATATGAGCTGCATGGGGGCTGAGTCACCTTGGTGATTTGATGTTTTGCCAAAATCCTCTGCAGGAGACAGAGGCTTCTTGTGATGATGAAGCCACCAATCACCAGTTGCCCATAGCTATGGCCTTCTGAAATCATCTGAATAGTTTCTACAAAGAATATTCACGTTTAATGCAAAATTTGATGCAGAGTGGTTGCTCTACTCAGTCATTTTGAATGTGACAGCCACACAGTACACATGCTCACTCAAGGTCATCTACTGTCCCCACTGACTAGTACAGTAAAGACATCATTGTTCACTCATGCCCATTCCTGTCCACTCTCCTTGGCTGTCAGGTTACATGATACTGTGCAAACTCTTATGGTTATATTAACAATGGCTGGACTTTTTCTGGACAGACCTTGCATATGCACATATCATATTTAATCAATAAATATTATTATTTAACTTACCAGGTGTCAAATACTAATCTAAGAACTGGAGAGTCAATGGATAGTAATGTAACAAAAGTCCCTGCCCTCAAGCAGCTTCTATTTTCATCTGGAGAATATGAAAATAATTTCAGATAACCATAAATGCTCTGAGGAAAGTCAAATAGGGTAACAAGAGACAGGGGCTGAGCAAATTATCACTAATATTGGAAGAGTGATGCAAAGTTTTACAGAAAACTTGACATTTGTACCAAGACCTAAAATGCTGTAAACGAGGCATCAAAGGGACAACTTTCCAACCAAAACAAGATAATGAATATTCTGCAGTTCTTTAATTACAATATTAATTTCAGGAGGTCCCATGATGATGTAAACAGTAATTCTTTATGTAAACAGTAATTCTAATTGCTCATATCTTTTAGTCAATCAAATAACAATTTAGACAAACCTCACCTTAGAGTAGAATATGGTGTTAGAATCCTATTTTTTTTTTAAGATTTTTTTTATTTATTTATTTTTAGAGAGAGGAGAAGGGAGGGAGAAAGAGCAATGTATGGTTGCTTCTCACATGGCCCTCACTGGGGACGTGGCCTGCAACCCAGGTATGTGCCCCAACTGGGAATTGAACCGGGGCCCTCTGGTTCCCAACCCGCGATCAATCCATTGAGCTACACCAGCCGGGGCAGAATCCTATTTTTATTTAATTCTTTTTTTTTAAGATTTTATTTATTTATTTTCAGAGAGAGGAGAAGGGAGAGAGAAAGTGCAATGTATGGTTGCCTCTCACATGGCCCTCACTGGGGACCTGGCCCGCAACCCAGGCATGTGCCCCGGCTGGGAATCAAACCGGGACCCTCTGGTTCCCAGCTCATGCTCAATCCACTGAGCTGCACCAGCCGGGCCTATGTAATTCTTAAAATGAAGGGGACATTCATTTTATAAAGACTTCTAAGGGATTTAGAAGATTACAGATCTTGGATTCTTACAACCTAGGTATACAGAAATCTGCTTTCCTTGAAAATTGTCACCCTTCTGCCCTGGCTGGTTTGGCTCATTGGATTGAGTGCCAGCCTGCAAACCAAAGCGTCACCAGTTCGATTCCCAGTCAGGGCACACGCCTGGGTTGCAGGCCAGGTCCCCAGTAGGGCGTGTGTGAGAGGCAACCACACATTGATGTTTTGCTCCCTCTCTTCCTCTCTTACTTCCCTCTCTCTCTAAAAATAGATAAATAAAATCTTTAAAAATATAGGTGATAGAATGGATGTAGAACTTTAAAAAAAAAAAGAAAAGAAAATCGTCACCCTTTCAAGTCATTCTATCATGTACCTTCTCATCAATATCCTCTATGGCTATTTGGCTTTTACCTCTTTAGTTTTCTGTTAAATAAATTTTGCTTAAGTATAGCAAATAGAATCAATTAAATTTAGCCCATAATTTAGATAAATTGCAAATATGTATGCAACCTTAACAAATACATTTCTAATACCCTTGAAATAAAGATAACAATTTTTATTGAAATGTAAAGATTTATAAATTAGCATTAAAAAAAAAAAAACATACACACATTTGGAACTTAAGAATTAGATCTTCAGCAGTCAGAAGCCTGTGAAGCATTTGTTTGGAATCATGGTACAATGTCAAGAACAAAATAAGAAGATTTAAGGTGTGAAAAATCAATAGGAAAATAAAATGTTTGGTAATGTAAGACTAGATGCTTCAGAAATGGAATAATTTAACACAAATGAATTGACTGGAGTTTATGGCAAATTCAGGTAAGAGATCATCTTCATGGTGATTCTCCATAAGAATACACAGAGGAAGCTGAAAAAATGTGTATGGAAAAGTTGAATTTTTTAAATAAAATTTCTTCAAGTATACTTGGTATGCAATCTTAATATTGGTTTTCTTAGTTTCAGGTGTACAGTATAGTGATTCAACATTTTTATACCTCACCATGGGTTCACCCCACAGATTCTAGTAATTATCTGTCATTGTGTAAACTCATGACAATATTATTGACTGTATACCCTCCCCCTTTTCAAACATCCTCCTACCCTCTCTTAGAAATACATACCAAGGGATGGTTACCAGAAGGAAATGTTGAAATTGGATCCATACCCTACAAAGAGAGAAATAGGTACAAATGAAAGTCTAGTAGATTCATAATAGAGTACTGTAGGGAATAAATGGGAATGTGTGATTCACTGCAAACCACTCTCTTGTAAACATGTGTTTCTATGTCTAAATAATCTTTTAGTTCTTTATTAATTTGAAAACTATTACTTAAGCACATGTTCTACTCAAGTTTTGTTGCTAAGCACTGAAATAAGGCAGGCCTAATTATGTACGTTAGGTAGCTTACTGTCTAACTGGAAATACAGTCATGAAACAATGGTGTGCTTATGCACATTCTAGTGCAAAGAAATAAAGTACTAAGCTGAGGGACAATATAATAATATTTATAATAACTTCTGAATTAAGAAAACATCTTTAAGAAATCAATTATTAAGAGATATAAAATATGTATATAAGCTTTCAGTCAAAGAAGTAATAACCCTGGTAGTTCAAGATTCAGTGTGTCAGGATGGAAGATTCTCTCTGCCTTGTTAAGTTCCATATTTGCTGGAGGAGAACATGTTAATAGGTGATGTAAGGTTAAGGTGGAGAGCTTTGAGGGCTGAATAATTGAAAGCCATATAGCTGGCTGGTTTACAGAATTTATTTTACTTGAAGGAAGCAAGTGACTAACAGTATTGAAATTTGACTTGAAACACCCACTTTCTGTTGTGTGGACATTGGATTGTATTGTACAAGTTCAATAGTGGGAAGACCACATAAAATATCTCACCACAGTCAGTCGAGGCATGCTGTGCATTAGGCATGATGAGTGAAGTTAACTGTCATAAAAGGCAACTGAATGGATTGTTTTAATGTAATACTGGCAGCAAGGAAATGGAGAAATGTGCCTCTTAGAAGTATATACTGTCCCCATCATTAAATGAATGGATAAAAAAACTATGGTACATTTGCATACTGGAATACTATGGAACAGAAAGAAAGAAGGAGCCCCTACAGTTTGAGATAGCATGGATGGAACTGGAAAGCATTGTGCCATGTGAAACAAGCCAGGCAGTGAAAGACAAATCTCATATGATCTCATCTGTAAGCAGAACCTAATTAACAAAACAAACAAGCAAACAAAATATAACCAGAGACATTGAAATAAAAAAGAAACTGACAGTAACAAGAGGGGAGGTGGGAGGGGATAATGGGGGGAGAAAGGAGGAAGACTTTTCAGGAACATGTATAAACGACACATGGACAAAGCCAAAGGGGGGTAGCATCAATTGTGGGAGGCAGGAATGGGTGGGACAGGGGGCAGTGGAGGGAGAAAAATGAAGACAACTGTACATGAACAACAATAAAAATATTGAAAAAAACAAAATGAAACAACAAAAAAGAAGTATATACTGTGATCAGCAGAGTTCTGGCACTTTTGATTTCAAGGAAAATAAGCTGAAAGTAATTGACCAGTAACGTGGGCAACTTACACAAGTTGAAATGGAGAAAAGTAAGCATATCGAAGAGATATGTGATATATACCATGCAGAATCTCAAGATAAACATTTTCAAGACGGTCCAAAATTTTGACCATCTAATGGTCAGACAAATGGTGAACATTTTTTCTAGTGAGATGGAGATATTTATTTTGTAAAAAAAAAAAGAAAAGAAAAAGAAAACAGCACAGACTTAAAAAATAAAACTTAACAGGAGCTCTCTACTAACATTTTTATTAAGCCAGAATTAGAAATTAATTAATGAGTGAGAATTAGTGCAGAAATTCTACAATTCAGAGTAAAGAGTTGAGGGATCAGTTGGTTACTACATGTTGACCATATGCCAGGGTTTCTTGTAGGTTTGGAAAGTTTTATTTCATGACATAGCATTAGTCTTGTTTACATTTGAATTTGCAGGCACTCTTATTGGCATCTGGGTCAATAGTAGGAAAATCAGAATCTCAGAAATTTGTCATATTATTTATTACCTTTTCAGGGTCTTATTTAAAATCACTTGGAACTCAAAAATCTGAGAATATGTATCGGTTTCTAATTTGAGTACCACATACAAGGCCTAATGTTTTCAGAACCATTTCCATAAGTTACTGTTTTTATTTTAACTTCATTTTTATTGTTACCTATTACAGTTGTCCTCATTTTTTTCCCCTGTGCCTATCACCCCGTCCACACCCTCACTTCCCTCAGGCCATTACCAAATTGTTGTCTGTGACTATGAGTCATTTAAAAAATTTTTCCCATCATTTTTACTATGTGTATCCAAAACTATTGGAAAATTGTCAGGCACACAATAAGTAGTCAATAAATATTTGTTGAATAATAATAAACTTAATGAATAAATGAACCAATGTTATAATTTACTGAGATTGTAAACAGGGAATATAAATACACACAAATGTGTATTTTACATTGCTAAATATTAGAAATATAAAGTTAATGTAATGTCATTCTATATATAGTCTGATAAAGAGAGACAGCGTGCCATCAAATTCAATATAGAATAATAACTGATACACTAGAATAATTAGTGTTTTTTTTTTAATTGTAGGTTTCTCTGAGGTATCTTCTTTCAAGTTTTACCTATTATTTCTAGGCAAAATTGAAGCTGCTTTTTTTTCACTTTTTGTTTGATATTTTAAAAAATATATTAATCAGTTGCAATAATTATTTTTCATCAACTTGTCTTCTCTCAGATATTTAGTCAAACATTATTTGGGTATTTCTCTGAGAGTGTTTTTGATGAGATATACATTTAAATCTGTGGACTCTGAATAAAGTAGAATACTCTGAATAATGTGTGCCTCATTGGGTCAGTTGAAGGCTTGAATAGAATAAAAGGCTGACCTCATCCTAATAAGAGGACATTCTTGGCCTCTGGCCAAGATGGAGGTGTAGGTGGACACACTGTGCCCCTTGCACAACCAAAAGAGGAAAAACAACAGTTTAAAAAGCAAAATAAACAACCAGAATGGACAGAAAATCGAACTGAGTGGAAGTCCAACAGCCAAGGAGTTAGACAGGACACGTTCATCCAACCGGTAAGCTGGGCAGAGCTGGGCGGAGAGCGCATGCAGCTAAGACTGCAGTTTGCCTGGAGAGACTCACTGTGGGTGTGCCTGGCCAAAGAGCGGCCCAAAAAGCAGCCGGTGCACCCGGAGAAACCCCCGGGAAACAGTGGGGCCAAGACTGGTGGACTGGGCTGTCCCTCACTTGCATGTACAGATAAACCAGGAGAAGGAGCTGGGGAGTGGAGCAGAAATCACCTGTGGGTGTTGAGGCAGCAGTAGGAGCAACTCCCAGCCACACAGGAGAGCGCATTGGGAGAAAGTGACTGGGATCCGGGAAGAGCAGAGCAAGCGTCATTGTTCCCTCCCAGGCCAGGACCTCTCAGACAGTGTCAAAACACAGCCAAGGAGTGGGTAGCCCCGCCCTGTTGAACACCTAAGGCTCCGCCCCTTAAAGTAACAGGTATGTCAGGGGTGGGGGGGGCAGGGGGAAATGCACCCAAATGAAAAAACAGAACAAAGCTTTAGAAAAATTACAACTAAGGGATGAAGAAATAGCCAACCTATCAGATGCACAGTTCAAAACACTGGTAATCAGGATGCTCACAAAGCGGGAAGAAAGTTGGTCACAAATAGATGAACAAATGAAGGATATGCTAAAGAAAATGAGGGGAAATGCACAGGAAATCAATAGGGAACAGAAGGAAACTGGGACTCAAATCAACAGTGTGGACCAGAAGGAAGAAACAAGAATTCAAAAAAATGAGGAGAGCCTTAGGAACTTCCATGACATCTGTAAACATCCCAACATCCGGGTCATAGGGATGCCAGAAGGAGAAGAGGAAGACCAAGGGATTGAACATTTATTTAAACAAATAATGAAGGAGAACTTCCCCAATCTGGCAAAGGAAATAGACTTCCAGGAAGTTCAGGAAGCTCAGAGAGTCCCAAAGAAGTTGGACCTAAAGAGGAACACACCAAGACACATAATAATGGCATTACCCAAGATTAAAAATAAGGAGAGAATCTGAGAAGCAGCAAGAGAAAAGGAGACAGTTACCTACAAAGGAATTCCCATAAGACTGTCAGCTGATTTCTGAAAAGAGACCTTGCAGGCAAGAAGAGGTTGGAAAGAAGTATACCAAGTCATGAAAGGCAAGGACCTACATCCAAGAATACTCTATCCAGCTAAACTTTCATTCAGAATGGAAGGACAGATAAAGTGCTTCTCAGATAAGGTCAAGTTCAAGGAGTTCATCATCACCCAGCCTTTATTATATGAAATGTTAAAGAGATTTATATAGGGTATGGAGGGATATCAACAAGGGAGTGAGAAGGGGTGAGAGGAGGAAAAAGTACAGAGAATAAGTAGCGTAAATGGTAGATAGAAAACAGACAGGGGGAGGTTAAGAATAGTATAGGAAATGTAGAAGCCAAAGAACTTATGTGTATGACCCATGGTCAAAAACTAAAGGGCAGGGGATGGGAGGGTGTTGGGTGGAGGGGAATAAAGAGGGGAAAATGGGACAACTGTAATAGCATAATCAATAAAATATATTTTTTAAAAATGCTAATTTTGATGAAAAAAGAGGACATTCTCCAGCAGATTGCCTTTGAACTTGAACTGTAATGCTTTCCTGTTTCTCCATCTTTCAGGCCTCCTCCTTCAGATTCTGTACTTGAATGGGTTAAATCCTTAAAACCTCTCTTTCTCTTTCTCTCTCTCTACACACACATCCTCACAAACCCACCCTAATACATGAACATAAGCTCAGATTCCTGAAACCCCTAACACTTCAGAAACGAGGTCACATTTAGTCTGTGTATGTGTGTATTATTAAAGATGGGAGAGAAAATAGTGTCTGATATATGTATTGGTTCAAATTTTCAATGTTGGAAAAAAAATACCAATCCATGACAGGGTCCTAAAAAAATAAAAAGTTACTTAAGAAATACAAAGAAGAAATACATTATTCTGCCACTGATGTTACAAAGTCATTCCCAGAAAAGTCATAGGTGATATTTGTAGTCAGACTATTGTACAATACCTAGATACTGCTCAAACTGCCACTGAATGCCCATTTCTATTGATGCCCCCTTGACTCCATCTCATGGTACCTTATAGATGACTCTATTGGTGAGTATATCCAAGACATTTTATTTCATACACATCACTATCTAAATGTCTTTCTGTAGAGTGAAGTCATGAAACCGTGGTTTACTAATGTTATACTCCAGTGCATTTTGCTATAAGAAGCTCTGCAATAATTTATATTTTCTTGGTCTGTTCCTTTAAAACCCCCCAATGCTGGACAGTGTTTTGCAATAGCCTCTATAGCTGAAATGTAACACAGAACATCAATCATAGACTGCATACATTCACTGCATTTTTCCCTTCACACCTGATTAAACTGAAGTCTGTAAATATAAATCAAACAGCCAAGAAAAAAATATGCTGTTTGGTTGATAAGTTTTTAACTAATTGATGAACCTTAAAATGCAATTTGCTTATTTGCCCTCCTCCTCATTCACTCATCCACTTTATTTTGAATTGGATTTGAGTTTGGAATTATATTTTTTAATTGAGCCAAATAAAAATGAATCTTCATGTAATAAAGGTCAACTAACATAAGGTAGTAGTGGAATGATTTAAATACACAGTGATGGTATGAGAAGCTGGTGTACAGAATAATTAAAAGGAACACCTGTATAGGTACTTTATAAATTTTAATGTGCATAGCAATAACCTAAAATTTATTACAATCCAAATTGTGAATCAGAAGGCTTGGATTGTACCCCAACTTTTTAATTCCCGACTACTTCTGTGTGATGCTTATCTTCATGAAACACATTGTGAATAACAAAGAGCTACACAGCAGTCATGAGAATCCTCAATGTAATGTAAAACAAGAGATCAAATATGAGTACTTGAAATGTAAAACCAGTCATTCTGTGGGATTGTACCATTTGTCAAACACTGATTGATGAAATCGTGCACATTAAGTTATGCAACACTGACAAATACTCTCAGAGGTAATGTATTATCATAAATTCAGTTTTCAGAAGAGGAAAGCAATGCGCAGAGGTAGTTCTACTTTCTCACAGTCCAGAAGACCCACACTTAGATTTTATGTCATTTTTAATAATTGTTCTGTCTTTCTTTGAGGAAGATACCACTAATGAATTTTGTCATAGTTTTTCACAAAATTAAAACAAAACAAAATGAATTATTACCAAATAATGAATTTGACCTTGGTGAAAATTATAGGATGTTATACAAGTACTATAATTATGAATTCTGCTTTTAATAATTCAAATCACATTAGCTGATTCTAATACAAATTTAAATTAAGACCTGATGTGATACACACCAAAATGTGCATCACTAATAAAATTCATAAATTACATGAAAGTCTCTAAAGATAACATCCTAGAGCTTTAATTTGCAGATGCAAAACGTCAATTCTTATCATGTTACAAATATTAATTTTAGGTCAAATGTAAGTTCTGTCTTATACTTGATCACTAGTCAAAGGACAAAAATGTACCTATGGGACTGCTTGGGTGGCAGAGCTGTGAGGATTAGTGTACCCTGTGCTAACCATCAATATACGTGACAGTATCTTCCCGCCTCACTGCAGAGATCACGTTGAGAGAATTACCTTCTAATGTGGTGTCTTTAGGTCATTCTATGTGATGGTCACAACTGTACAATTAAAATGCTTAGGTTTACAATTTGCACTACCATTTTCATATAATTGTTCTAATAATGTGCTCATTGATGAAAATCTTTATAAGAGAAGAGATAATCTTGTGGACGAAAATTATAGAAGACTTAAAAATTATGCTGAAATGCTCCTCACTGTTAAGGAACAGAAGCTATAGACTACTTACATTTCTCTTACTCTAACTTTATAATCTAAACTATTTAAGTTTTTGAAATTTTAAAACCAGAGATATTAAATTAAAGGGTGAGAATATGTCTAAAATTGGCTAGGATACTCTTAACGAATTAAAAAAAAAAACATAATTAAAAGAAATAGGAAAATAAAGGAGCATCTAGCTCCAGATGAGGAAGATACAATTTTCAAGTTTTTCTTGAAAAGTTCAGCTAAACACAGTAGACATTACACACAAAACAAACATAAGGAGGCTCTGGAAATGAGAGAAAATGATGATTTGGTGAGGGTGCATGGTAATATTGATCATTATTAACCATATGAATGTATTAACTTTATGAATTAGAGCAGATAGCAGAATGATTGGGATGGGTGTGAAAAAGACAAAGTTACATGATTTAAGAAAACATAGTTCTATAAGAAGATTAACAATTGAAAAATGTACATAAAACAAAAGACAAACAGTGAAAGAAAGAACATGTCATTAAATACTGAGCAATCCTAAACCAATCCCAAAAGGTCTGAAGTCCAGTAATAGTCATCACTGCATGCTGTTCTTAGCAGTCGGTGCCTGCCACACGTGGGCAGTCTTATCTCATATCTAAGCTAAGCTAGTACGTACTGAGGACCGTCATGAAAGGAGATAAATGTAGAAAACTAGTCCACCTGACTAGATGGTTTTGAACTTTTTACTTTTTACCCAGTGTTTTTAAACAAAATGGAGAAGAAATGCAAGTTACTATATCCTAAAAATTATGACAGAGCTGTTTACTGTAATGATGTTTATATCTGATTATTTAAATTTGTTAGGGATTAAGATGCTACAAAATATACTAATTATTAGCTGTGCGACTTCAGGAAAATTACATAAAACCTCACATCACCCCAAATGTTTTATCTGCAAAGTGATGATAAGAGTAGAACCTACTCGATAACACTATTGTTAAAATTAAAGCCATTTATATATAAAATATTTGGGCAATGTCATAAATATTGGTGATACTGTTATTGTTAATCCCTTTTAATATTTGGTTCAATCATATTGACATAATTTCAGTTTATATAATGCCCTGTTATTTCCTACATTTAAGTGAATGTTATTTCCCTTGATTAGAAAGTTCCTTTCCTATCTTTCCGTGGACAACTCTTCGAAATTCTAGATTCCTTTCTGTTTTCAGCTGTAATAGTTTTCTATGGCAGCATGACAAAACACCACAAACTCTGGGCCTTAAAAAAAAAACTACATTATAGTTTCTATAAGTCAAGAGTCCGTCAAATCTTATTTGGGTCTTCTGTGCAGGGGTTCAGAGGGCTGCAGTCCAAGGGTGGAAAAAGCTGTTTTGTTTTTTTTTTGTTGTTGTTGTTGTTTTAATTTGTTTATTTGTTTGTTTGTGTTGTTTATCTAGAACCTGGAGACCTCTCCTAAGCTCATTTAAAGTTTGGGAAAAATTAACTTCTTAAGGTTGCAAGACTGAGGTCCTCAGCTTCTAAAGGCTAGCCCTCTGGATGGGAAGCATACTGCATGACTGTTTGCTTCTCAAAGTCCTCAACAGAGTCTTTCTTACTTCTAAGCCACCAGGAACACCCAGATAAATTTCCCTTTTCATTGACTCAGTTCCAAGTTATCAGAAGCCCTTAAAGAATTTCTTCTCCATACAGCAAGCTCTGCCTGCAATCAAGAGTGGGCATTATACAAAAAATGAGTCTTAGATCAGGCTTTTAAAACAAAATAGCACAGTCTGAATAATGTATAAACCACAGAACGTTATTTCTCACAGTTCTGGAAGTGAACAGTCAGAGATCATCGTGCCAGTATTATCAGCTCTGGTAAAAACCCTCTTCTGGGTTGCAGACTACCAATTTCTCCTTATATCCTCACCTGGAGAAAGCAAAGAGAGAAAGCAAGCTCTCTCATGACTCTTAAAAGGGTGCACATCCCATACACGCAGGCCCCGCCTTCATGATCTCATTAAATTAGAATTACCTCCCTAAGGCCCTATCTGTTATACCATCACTTTGGGGATTGGGATCTCAACACATGAATTTGGGGAGACACAAACATTCAATATTTAGCTCAGTACACTCTGCAAAGCAGAGAACAGAAATTTTAGGTGGCATTCCACCAATCTGATGACCACAGTGCATCTTCTTGTCTTAAAGCTTTACTTCTCTCCTACTTTCAGAATATATTGATCCTCATTCAAAGTTTACAAGAGTGTCAACTCATTGGAGCATCAGTTTAAACTTGAAAACTGTATTTTCTAAATCATCTAAGTACAGGTCCTAGGGTATAATCAGTTCCCATCTTTGGATAAATCTAAAGGCCCCTAACATTCCCAATATGTAACAGTGGATCACACACAGGATATCAGTTATAGACATTTAATTCAAAAGGGAAAACAATACAATGTATAAAATCACTTGACCCTAATATTTCCCCCAAGATTTTCCTTAATTAGGTTTCAAGGCCTGGAATAATTGTGTATGATCCTCAGCTCAACCTCTGCGATCTTGTTTCTCCCATTTGAGCCTTTTTTTTTTTCATGAGAGGTACTTTGTTTTGCAGCTGAGTAGTTTTATCATGTGCCTTCCGGATGAAACGACATTGTGAGACCAAGAGCCTTATTTTATTACATCCTCTCTCTGTCCTTTGCAGTCCACGCTGACAACAGTTCTGTTGAAACAATTTTCTCAAGAACTCTGAGAGCTTTCATGGATGTCAAGGGGATTACAGTCATTAAACAGGAGCCAACACCTCGAGTCTTTCTGAACTGATCTTCTCTCTCTCTTTGGCTCCTGAAGACATGGCTGAGAGACAATGCCCTTAAGCTTCTTTGGGATCTTCTGGTTTATTGGAGGGGTTCTGGGAGGCAAAACCTTACTCTCCTCAAAGGGCTCTTCGTGTCGCCATTTATTCTGACCTTTTTGTCTTACTGATGTCTTACCAAAATGTTGTACAGTCATGCACTCAGTCTGTCTCCATACCGTGACTTCAGCAGCCATGTCTAAAGTTAGCACCCTTTGTCTTATTGAAAGGGTGTGAATTTTCAAAATCTTTCTGTCTTGGTTCTTATGCTTAACAATTTTCTTCTCAATTTTTCTCTCTTTTCTCATATTTTACTGTAAGCAGCAGAAAGAAATGAGGCAGTATCTTCAACACTTTGCTTGGAAATGTCTTTAGGTAATTCAAATTAATTCCGTACACAGTTCTCATTCCTTACACTTGCCAATTACACTTCTGCTAAGTATTCTGCCACCTAATAATAAGGATTCCACCTCCTCCAATTCCTCAAGTTCTTTGTAACATGCTCCCCACTTGCTTCTGAGTCTTAAGCATCCCAGTATCCACATTTCTACAAACCATCTGTCCAATTGACTTATGCTTTCTGCATTGTGCTCTCAAGTTCTATCAGAGCCTATTGCCCAGTTCCAAAGTTTCTCCACATTTTTAGGTATTTGTTGCAGCATCACACCACTACTTATACCACAATCTGTATTAGTTTTCTACTTCTGTGTAACAAATTATGGCACTTTTAGCTTCTTAATGAAACCTACACTCTCTCATACAGTTTCTCGTGCTAGGTGTCAAGGCCTGTTTAGCTGAATCGTGTATTCAAGTTTGCACAGGGCTGCAATCAAGGTGTTGACTAGGTTACACTTTCATTTGCATGTAAGATTCCCCTTCCAAGTTTACTCAGATTGCTGACAGAATTTAGCTTCTTATTATTATATGTTTCAGGCTCTCATCTCCTAGAAGTTCCCAACAGCAGAAGGGTCTTTTTGACTTCTAGACACCATTTTACAGAGTTAAGCTTATTAGCTTAGTCCTATTTATGAGACTTGTTTTTGACAAATTTTACATCTTCCAAATATTACTGAAATATTTCTTCTCCTTTGCCAGATAAACTAGCATAATCATGGGAATTTTATCCATCATAGTTGCAGGTCCTACCATCACTGATGGGGTGGGGATTATATAGAGAGTGGAAATCTTTGGGGCCATATTAGAATTCTGCCAACCCATCAGCTAAACTTTCACTTCCTTGTGGCAGTGATTTCCACACATGTGTAAACACACAGTCCTGAGAATCTACACGTTTTGAGCACAGCTCCGTGTGACTCCTGTGTGAGCAAGTGTGGATCATGTCTGTGGGATGGGAATTCTCTAATAGGAATTTGGCAAAGGTGTATCTTAAAAAATTCCGGCTTGCTGATCTCTGAATATTGCTTTCACCTGATCCTGTCTGCCACCAGACGTGAATCAACATCCTGATGCTTTGCTATGAATAATCCTACCTGTTCTGCTTAATCCCATGAATAATCAATCCTATGTAAATTGCTAATGCCCCTGATAAAAACCCTGGCTGGACAAGCCAGGGGGCTTTTTCCTGGAAATGGGAGGAATCAGCCACGTAGCCCTGGTATTACTTTCCCCGCGTGTCACGGTATGACACGCACCGAGTCACGGCAACCACGGGTGTCGGCAGGCCCGATCTACCCCGTGTCACTTCCTATTTTCGATCATTGTATGTCCTCTCAAAGTGCCTATAACCCTAAATATATGTAACACCCGAGGACTGTTTGAATGTGTATTGGCTCTACTCCTGTTGACTGTACTTTTCATGTGTCCTAGCAAGTTAGTTAATACTCTCAATTCTCTTAACCTACCAGTTGATAATTCAAGCCTTCATCTCTCATGAGGAAGGAACATTACAAAGTCTTTGTAAATAAAGGATGCTTTAAAATTCATGGTGATGTCTTCAATAAAAATGCTCTCGTATCCTCATTAAAATAATGTTGATAATATCAGTGTTCATAATAGTCTCATGAAAATGATGCATATGTCTGTCAACGGTAGAATGGATAAATACATTGTGGTATATTTTTCTTACAATGGCATTGTATGATGCAATAAGAATAGAGAAGCTACAACTAAACCCCAAAATATAGAGGATTTTCTTACATACTGTCTTTAGGAGGGAAGCCAAATACAAATATCTGTGCAAAGCTAATTTATAATGTTGAAGTTAATAGAATGCTAAAGGGAGGGTGATAATGATTGGAAAGGAAATTCAGGGGTGTGGTTATTTAATGGTCTATTTATGATCTGGGTATTTTTTACATGAGTTAGTTCAATTAGTAAAAAATCATTTAACTCTATATTTATGAATGTATTATTTTATGCATGTAAATTGTACTTTAATACATAGTTCAAAGATACTTATGTGTGTGAAAAATAAATGACCACAAAAATATATGGCAGCAAACTGCCCTCAAATAAATACAAACACAAAATAAATGAACACCATCCATGTGAAGAATATGTTTGGGATAACATGTTCTCTGTGCATACAATGCTAATGACTTTGAAATTATTTGACAAATGCAATCAGACTACAAAGAATGTAGAATTACCTAATAACTGCTCCATAAATCACATCAGCACATTTTCTGAAATAGAACCATCCCTTTTATTTCCCATAGTTCAGGTAGAAGAAGACGTTCTGTCCTGAGATTCTGTCACTTTCATTTTAAGAGAGAGTTAGGATTTATTATGGGGGAATCGCTATATACTCCATGATATTTCAGTATATTTTAGTGGGCTGGCATTGTTTTTTTTGTATATATCTTTATTAAAATGCAAATAAATAAATAACCTTGTAGATTATTTCCAATCATTTTCTTTATACAAAACAGAATAAATATCACATTTAACCTAAGAATACTCTCCTTAAAAATGTTTATGAGTGCTTTAAGTGAACACAGGTTCATGATTTAATTTGAATATTAATTGCAATGTGCCTTAGGATGACACCTATTTTGACATGAAATCTATCTTTCACATTTAACTCTGAGAAATCTTCATTAGCATACGACATTCCTGATTTTGTGTATCAACAACCGGAAAAAGATTCCATCATTCCTAGGATAGTTTTCTGTGTTGAGATTGATTAAATACAGGGTACTTTACACACGTGGTGTCAGAGGTCTTCAGTAGTCAACTATCTGCGTTTTGTTTCTCCCGGTTCTGTCTTAGACTTTGTATCTCCTGATACAAATATTAGGGTGATAGAGCTCTCATCCTACAATAAACTGCCTGGATGACCACAGGATTTAGACACAGAATGTACAAATAGAGTTACTGGACTGACTAGGTGTGCCACACACCTTTGCAGCTTCTTAGTGTTTTACCTCTATAGATGTCAATAACCTCTGTGCATTTGTCAAATAACTAACACTGCATTACCCTTATTCAACACATTCAACAAATTAATGTGTCAGAGTGATTTTTTCCTTCATAAAAATTATAAAATCCATCCATTTTTCACCATTTTAATGGCTATTTCTCTATCTTAGGCCACTATGTAACTCTTGGACTAAGACCACACTCTGTTTATTCTCCTGGGTATCAATCTTTATATTTTAAATAGCTTATCAAGGTATTTCAAGGATGTTCTTTCTTTTTCTAAATCAATATGTAATCATCATATGACATTGTATTAGTTTCAGGTGTACAACATAATGATTTGAAATATGTATATATTGTGAAATGATTACTAAAATAAGTTTTTTAACACCCAAGGATGTTCTAAAAGATGTTCTTTAAAATAATGCATTTTTTAGGGTTCTTAGGGTATAATCCCAGCAGTGGAATTGCCAGGTCAAAAGGCAGTTCCATTTCTAGCTTTCTGAGGAAATTCTATAGTTTTCCACAGTGGCTGCACCAGTCTGCATTCCCACCAACAGTGCAGTAGGGTTCCCCCTTCTCCACATCCTCTCCAAAACTTGTCCTTTGTTGATTTGTTTATGATGGCTATTCTGACCAGTATGAAGTGGTATCTTATTGTGTTTTT